>RCUC01117328.1:0-13347 GCA_003697995.1 Taxidea taxus jeffersonii
GGCAGCATGACCTCTTACAAAAGCAGAAAGGTGAAGGAGGTGGAGTGGCTCTTGCAGGCCCTTGTGGGTCCCAGTGGGGACTCTGACCTTTCCATGAGTGAGGTGGGAGAAGGTGAGGGACATGGTCCTACAGGTTTTACCAGGATCGCTTGGGCTGCAGTGTGGACAAAGGACTACCTGTGAGGAGGCTGCTGCAGCCTCCAGGTGAGAGGTTGGGGGCTGGGCTGAGGCCATAGAGGGAAGAGGTGAAACAGGTCTCCTTCTGGATTTTGAAGGTCGCATCACAAGGAACCACTTAAGGGTCAGAAGTGGAGAGGTGCTGTAAGAGGGGAGTCAGGCATGAGTCTGAGGTTTTTGGAAGAATGAAGATGTTCCTTAAGATGGGATGACCACAAGAAGCTCAGACTTGGGACTGCTGCTGAGAAATCTGGATTTGCTGAGATGTGTTGGGAACCCAGATGGAGAGAGGAGAAGTCAGATATGGGAGTCTGGAGGTCAGGACCGGGATCTGGAGGGATTTGCTTAGGGGACACCAGCAGGTATGTAGGTGGGATTTAAAGTCAAGAGCCTGGATGAGATCTCTAAGGGCTGTGTGCAGAGATGAGAAGACCAAGGACGGAGACCTGGTGCCCCGCTGATGAGGAGGAGCCAGGGAAACGACGTGAAGGTGGGGTCCTGGCAGTCAGGAGAGCCAAAGGCTGCAAACTCGATTCACAGTAAGCATGGCACGAGGGGCTGGTGGAGCAGAGGATGACCCTCTTGCTTCCAAGGACTGTTCTCTGGCAAACAGCCTCTAAGGGAGTTGGACCTACTGAAGCAGCCTTATTCTTGTGAGCTGGAAGCTGTCTCCCCTGCTGGAGGCTGGAGTAGGTCCACTCTCCCAGCATGATTTCCCTCTGGTCTCACCTCCAGCCAGGCTTTAAGACTCCATTCAGTCACCTTCCCTCTGCCAGGTGGCTGTGCTGATCCCCCAGATGGAGCTGGGTGTCCCTCTGCTCAGCTTCCACAGGATCTGCTGCTCCCCTGTTAGACAACTCCCCACCCAAGCCTCCTTCCTTGTCTGAGTCCCCCACTGGGCTGGGCACACCAAGCTAGGCAAGCTTCCTCCTTTCCACATCCTGGGCACCTCGCTGGTGCTCTCATTAAACATCTGGCCATGCCTGGTCCTGCTCTGCTGAAGCTCCAGCCCCTAGACTCCCCAGACCTCAGTGGGGCCCCTGACATACTGCGCCTACAGACACTCACTGAGTGTTTGTTAAATACCAAGGAAAGGGCTGTGGACTTGGACCCAAGCCCGACTTCTGGCACTTTCAAGTACTTTGGACTTCGGTCTCCCATCTCTACATGGAAGTCCTACAGGCTCCTCCCTGGCTGTGACATTTGGGAAAGTATTTGGCAGACCGGAAAGCAGCCCGGCGCATCAGTTACCAGAGCTCGAGGCTTCTCCTTGGCAGCTGATTCAGGGCACCGCAGGTGACTGCACCTGCGTGACCCACCCCACACCATGTGAAGTCTTCTGGCTAGTTTTTTTTCAAGCTGCTTGGAGGACAAGCAGCGTCTTCCTCTGGCAATGGAACTGAAGAGTGACTGGGGCCCAGCCCTGGTGGAAACTCTCACACACGCACGGACATTCACGAGTGTTTCCAATGACTAAGGGCCACATGAAGCTGTTGGCTGGACCCTTCCTGAACCTGTCCCAGAACGGCCCGGCCTGCTGCGCTGCTCTGACCATTCTCGGCCCTACTCCCCCACTTCTCTGGGGGTGAGCCCCTTGCCTGCACCCAGGGAAGGACCCAAGGCTCCCCCTCTCCCTCAGCAGCAGGTAACACACAGGATGTTCAGCATGTGAGGCAGTTTATTGATGTTTACTTGCCCAGATGACTTTTCCTCACTGTTCTGGGGTTGAAAGAACTGGGGGAGGGGAGGCGTACAGACGGAAGCCAAAAGGCACACACTGAATGCGCCAAGGTGGGCTGAAAAGGGGTCGGTCTGAGATGGACAAGCCCCCCATTTCAGAGGCTAAGAGAGTGTGGGCCCAAGCACATGTACTCATACAGCCAAATCCCTTCCATCTGCCAGAGGAGAACCAGGCACCACCCTGGCCGGCTTTCCCGTGGGCTCCCCCGCCAGCTTCGGACCCGGCTGTTGCGCTGGAGGGACCTCCTACATCACAGCAGCCATGGCGTCTGGACCTGAACACACAGGGCAGGGCTGGCCTGGCTCCATCTGTACAGCAGGGACGAAGGTGGCTGACGAGCAGATCCGTGGTGCCCGCATCCCTGGGGGAGGGTGGTGCTTGTAGGCATGAGATCAGGACTCTGAAATGCAGCATGAATCCACAAGTGGGGGGGGCTGAAGGCTGGGCACAGTGATTAAGTATGGAGCTGACCCAATGCTGAACAGAGACTGCTTACACAGCCTCTGCACGCAGGGTGTTCTAGTCCCCTTAGCTCTACACGGTCATGGAAGCAGAAGGAAGAGGAAGTGGTGCGCTGCCTGGCTGGGGCCTGGGGACTGTCATGATTGTCCAAATCTCTGTGGTCAGAGAGCGGCCCAGCCACTTTAGCCCTGACCCTGGGACTGAGGGAACAGGACGTTGAGTCCCAGGAGGGCTGGCCCCAAAGGCCCCTGTCCCGCCCGCGGCTCTGCAGGCCTCCTCTTCTACCGCTTCTTCTTGGTCTCCTTCTTGGGCCTTTTGCTGGCAGAAAGAACAGCGGCCTTGGGTTTCCTTGTCACCTCCGCACTTCTGGGCTCAGAGGGCTCTGCCTCCTGTGTGGCGATAGAAAGGAGAGTCCTGTTTAGACGAGTCAGCCTGACACCAGCAAAAACGAGACAGTTGTCTGAAGGGGGCTTTGGAAACTAAAGCACAGGGCCCCAGAAAAACCAGGGATGGGAACCGTCATTGCTGGGACCCGGGAGCCTCGGGTGGATGGGGCTGGGGGCTTCTGGGCGGGAGGTGGCGGGGGAGGACCCCCCCCATGAGCAGGGCAATTCCAAGTGAAGAATAAAAAAAGAGGCCCCATGGGAGGAGGCAACCTTTGGAGCCTTGGAGGCCAGAGGCCGGGGCGGGGGTGCTGGGGGGATTGAGGCCTCTCCACAAGCCAGCCAGTGACCTGTGGGCAACTCACTTCCCCTTCCTGCGTCTTGGTCTACCCAGCTGTGAAATGGAAACCGTGATGTGCCCTGTCAAGGGCTGATGCCCAGACAGTGCCCAGCAGCCGCGGTGGCACCCAGTGTGCAAGTACCAGTCAGAGCACAGGCGAGAAGCCAGCCAGGCCCAGACCCACTGAGGCTCGCTCTCCCTCCAGCCCTACTGTCCTCTCCACCCATTCAAGCCACAGCATGCCAGGGCTGGGAGGGGTGGGGAGCACTGGCCCGCAGCTGGGCAACCACTACACTGTGTTCTGTGGGGCCCAACAGAGGCGCCCCGGAGGGCAGTTGGGGGCAGAACTCCAGACTCTCCCTACAACCCAGGCAGCCCTGATTTTTCTGTCTGTCCTGTTCCATGTAAGATTTGGTTTGTGCAGAGGCTCTGCTGCTTTAAAAACAGATTCAAAAGCATAGACCCAGCCCTGGCCTTCATGGCACAGTAAAGACCATGGACTCCGGGAAAGGGACTCAGCCTGCCACAGCCACGAAGGCTCGTGTCTGAGAAGAATCTGGAGGGGACTCAGTCCTGTCAAGTGTTGCCTGCCCTCCGGGGGTAAGTGCCACTGTGCCTTGGTCAGGCAGGATGTTAGTGAGGCGTATCTGGCCTGGAGAACACAGACCACAGCCCCCGGGCCTCCTCTGGCCCCCAAGTGGACTTCACTTGGCCTACAGTGTTTATATTTAAAAACTTGAGCCAACTGGTAGATTTCCCATTCAATCCAGACTCCTAGCTTTTCTTGAAAATGTTAAACGCCTGGCAATGGCAGCCCCTTTATTCAGGTGCCCACATCTGCCCCCGCCATAGCCCCAGCACTAGGATAAGGAAATGCTTCTCGGCACCTGTGTTCTTTCATTAAAAATGGTAAAATAAAAAGCAAACAAAGAATACTAAGAAGCAGCACACTTCTGGAAGAGAACAGTATTTCCTCAGTTAAAAGTGGCCAACTCCCAGCTTGCAGCTTGCTTCACTCCTTATCCTTCCCAGGGTCTGCTCCTCAAGCCCGCAGGCTGACAGCAGAGACGCAATCATAGGTGGGGAGGGGCAGCACACACCTCTGTGGGGCCTACTCCCGAGATGTGTCAGCCCCCCTTGTCAGCCATCACTGCCTCCACTCCACCCTGCCAGCCAGCCCACTGAAACCTGGGAATGTAAAGGCCCAGCCCAGCCCCAGGTACCCACAGGTGATCTTCCCAAGATAACAAGGGGGCCAGCCCTCCCCTAGCCAGGTCTCTGATGGCAGCACTGGGCTCTGCAGCCTATCAACCTGGGCTGATACTTTAATGTAACTTGGCCAAAAAAAAAAAAGGAATAAAGAAAGAAAAAAAAAAGAAAAAGAAAAAGAAGAAAGCCCATTAGAAAGCTAAACAAACAGAACCTCAGAGGAACCAGCGTGTCAAGTACACAGGCTGAGCACCCGCCCCCCCGCAGAGCACAGCAGTAAGGCTACTGTTTAAGGCAAACCCCACAGGATGCAGTCTTGGGAGACCTTGGGCCCACGAGGCCAGTGGAAACCGGCCAGTCCCTGAGTGCCCGAGACAAACAGGCCCTGATGAGATGAATGGTTTCTGCGCAGGAACTTGCCAAGCATCTCCAGAGCTCCCGACCCTCTAAATTCAAAGCTGAGTGCCCCTCCGGTTTCAGTGAGGCCCAGTTCAGAATCCACAGGGTCGGTGACACTAGCCTGCCAGCCCCAGGGCCTCCCTCATTCCACAGTCCCTCTCTTAGGTGCCTCATCCATTCTGATACCTTCCTGCCCTCTCTCCTGAGCACACGTTTTCCTGACCCAGCTACCTGTCAGATGACCGGAGTGGTCCCCCCCACCCCGGGCACCTCCAATTCCACTGTCCCAGACCAACCGAAACCCCTTCTCCAGCAGACCAGGTCCTTCTCCCCATCGGTCTCTCCTCCCAATGGTCCAATCAGTCACCACATCCTGGGGTTCAACCCCATCTGCCTCTTGACTTGGTCACATTCTCCAGCACTGAAGTCCCTACGTCAATTCCTCCACTGCTAACGGACGTTCCTGCTCTGTGCCACGCCTTGCACAAATCTCCCCCAATCTTAAACCTTCCAGGGTCTTTCCATCTCCCACAGCCTCATGCCCCACACATGGGATGGCATCTAAGGAGCCCACATCTCCAGCTTCTTCTGGCTCTTCTCCAGACCCCACACTGGGTCACCTCTAACTGGTCACCTCTAACAAGAGAAGCACCCTTCTTGGCCACCCAGCAAACCCCACAGGGATGCACTCCTACTCACTGTCTAGCCTTCCTTCTCTGCTCTCCACCTCCAGCAGGGGGCATATCCCTTTCCCCACTCCTGCCCCCACCCCCAGTACCAAGTAATCACCTGTGCCACATTACACATTACCAGTGACACGTTCTCCTGCTGGTCTCCCCTACTAGCTTGTGAGCTCCCTGAGACAGCTTCAACTGTGAATGAATGAATGAATGAATATGGAAGATCAGGCAAGATCTCCCATAACTATGGGAAGTTCACTCTGGTTTATCATCATGAAAATAGAACACTTAATAGCGCCTGGCTGCCTCACTCGATGGATTGTGCGACTTGGGATCTCAGGGTCAGTCATGAGTTCGAACCCCATGCTGAGTGTAGAGATGACTTAAAGAAATATTTACAAATATATATATATACATAATATTTGGGACTAGGTCTCACTTTTCCCATGGGCACAGAGGACACCAGCGGATGTCAAACCCAATACATATTCCCTAAAGTGTGGCTAGGCACAGCCTCCAGTAGTAAGAGACACACCGGCTGTATTTACAACGTGCCAGGCCCCAGGCAATGTGCTGTGGACCCATTTTATTTTAGCCTCACAAAGTGCCGTGCTGAGGTCCACCGGACAGACAAAAGAAGAAACACTCGGAGAGATTATGTGACTTGCCTAAGGTGTCCGTCAGTGAGCGGCAGCACCAAGATGTGAACGTCTTAATGGTTATAGGGTAGAATAGAGTGTGTCCCAGGTATCCTAGGGACCTTAGGGCTGGAAACCAAGACCCCAAGTTCACTGAGCAATCCACCCTCTCTTTAGCAGCACCTGGAACCACAGTCCACACAGGTGACAGGGGAACGACAAGAACGGCCCATTCTAGATTCTGCCAATGGGTCATTCGGATCACTTGTTTGTGACCGCAGTTCCGGCGGGAATCAGGAGAGTGGGTTAGTGTTCCCCACGCCAGGCTCTGTTTTTCATAGCTGAAGGCAGCTTTCCGTGGGTGTGTGTACATATTATAGTCATCGAGTCATCTGAGCGTATTATCTGTCTCCTCCTCATCCCAGACCTCCTCCTCCCTTCCCCACCTCAGTTTTTGGCATCATCACTCACCCAGTTACCCAAGCTAGAAACCTCCAAGTCACTTCTGAGTTCTCGCCATTCCTTCGTGCCCCCATACCCAATGTGCCCCAGGTCCTGCGCATTTTATCCTCCAAGGGGCTCTCAACTCCACCCAGCCCCTCTGGATACACACTACTATGCCAGGCCAGACCCCATGGCCCCCCGCCTGCTCCCTTGCTGTGTCAGCCTCCCCCACATTCTCCTCACCGTCCACCCCACTGCTTTCAATCTATTCTAAAACAACAGTCTTCACTGTGTCTGTCTGCTGCCTTAAATGTGTTTCTGGTCCCCGCTTTGTAGGAGAGAAATTTCTAAGAGATTCCCTGTGGCCTCCAACCTCCTGGCTCACCCCTCATGCAGCCCACCCTGTCCCACTAAGCTACCGGCCCGCTGGTATTGCCTATGTGCTTCGTTCCCTGTCCTGCTCTGCCGGGGTCCCCAGCCCTCCCATCTCTGTATGTGCACCCAGTGGAGGCAGTTTTGTGCCAGGCGCCACGGGGTAATGAAGACAACACATGCTGAGTGATGTGCACCCAACATTCACTCATTGAGCCTCCATGACCCTAACAAGCCAGCCACTGTGAGCCCATTTTACAAGAAAGGAAACAGAGGCTCACTGAGTCTCAATGACTGGTCCCTTGGGGCATAGCCAAGTTCCCCCCAAGCTACAGGGAAGCAAAAGCTGCCCTTATGCACATGATTCGGATGCAGGGGTCCTAGGCACAGAGGGCTGCAGCTCCAAATCCTTAGCCAGCAAGAACGACTCTGAACTTTAATTTCTGGCTGACTTTAATTTCTCCTCAGATACATGCTGCTGGGACAGGCTAGGCAGACTCCAAGCACTACAGCCCCGCCTTCAAATGTGGGAACTCCACGCCTCCTCTGAAGCAAGTTTTAAGCTTCCTCAGCAATCATGCCATCTTCGGGAGTAAAAGAAACCCTCCCCTGCCAGGGGGTCACCAGCTCTGCGGAGGCCCCAGTCCTCTGTGGACACAGGCCTCATCAATAATGAAGCAGATCCTCAGCTGCTTACGAGGCCAGGAAATTGCTGCTGCTCATCAGATTCAAATAATCGAATCTGTGCCACAGTACATCTGATCCCCTCCAGCAGGGAAAGCACTTGGAACTGTATGACTTCCACTACACAGTCCAGCGTGGACTCAGTCTGATAAATCAGAACAAAGCAGCACTCCGTACAGACCAAAACCGTTCTTTCCTCTCAAGCGGTCCAGGGAAAGAAACCCTGTGTGCTACATGCGTGTATCCTCATGCACCTTCTCTCGCTTGATCCCCAGGAACTGTGCTGGGAAAGCATGCCGTCCCTCTACGGCTCAGGACACAGGCTTAGGGACCTGAAGGGAGGGCGGTGCTCAGACCACATGTCTCCAGCTCTGATGCTCCCACTCATCCTACTGCGCACTCTTGCCCCAGGCCCTAGGCATGGTGGGGGCTGCAAAGACCTTGCAGGAGTAAGCCAGCAACCCTTAAGAGGAGGCTAGGACTAGCTGGAACCGGGGGTGGGGGAGAGGCCATCGGCGTGGCCTCAGCAAGGCGAATGAAGACACAGTGTCCAGGATGCGCCTGGCAAGCCAGGAGAACCGTGATTACAGAGAACGGCCTTGGGGCTTATTCCAGACACAATTCAGCACGACTGCAGGCCCTTCCCACTGGCTGGTCTGTGGCTCTTTGTGTGTCCGGCCGTCTCTCCAATGAGACGGTACACATCCCGAAACCATGTTTATACAGTCACCCTGCCCACCACACAGCAATCTCTCCAGAAGGGCTCGTTAAGTAAAAAAAACCACCCTGCTGCCCAGCTCAGCAGCAAACTGCCCCCAAGCTGAAAAATATACAGGGCAGAAACTGCAAAGTTAGTTCTCAGAGACTGTCTCCTAAGGTGTTGAGAATAGGTATAATATACACTTGCCTGACTTAATTATTTCCTCTGGCAGCCTCAGAAAGAATTTTCTAACAGGGTCCTGAACTTCTAGGCCACTGCTGGAAAGGCTCCATCTTTTTCAAGGGCCCAAAACTTGCAGAGCTTTCTAGCTGACAGCGAAGCCTATGTGGGCACCACACTGAAAGCTACCACTCTTGCTATTCTGGTGAGTTCTCCACTGGATCACAACGCTGGGCATCAGTTGTCTCCGTCTGCCCAACCCCCTTTCCATGGGGGCTCTGCCCCTTCTCGATCCCATGTGGTTCTAGGGAGGACTCTCAGTCCCTGTGGCCACAGGGGTGGCCAGTTAAATGTGGCCTGGACAGAAACGGTACCCACCGCCCCTTCCCACCTCTGGGACAAGGTACAAGCACGTGGCCAAGCCAGAGCCAAGCAGAGACCTTCCATGAAACCTGGAAAGTAAGCATCGGCAAAGAGATGGCTTCTCTTGTTTGTAATCACAAGCAGTGAGGATGTAGACGGGGGCTGCTGCAGCCACCTTCTGGACACGTGGCGAGGGCCTCCGAATGAGGCCGACATTCGCAGGAATGTGGGGACCGGGACAGACGTGTACTCTCCTCAAACGACCGCCGTTTTCTGGGAGACCGCAGGCCCCTCTGCCGGCTGCTCTGCCCTGTCTTCAGACAGAGTCACCAGAAAGGAGACCCCAGCTTTGCCTGCACAACACTCCAGCTCCTTTGGGACGTGGCCTGCCCCTCCCGCCACACAAGCCCTAGCTGCCCCCAAGCCGGGCCAGCTACAGTTCCTTCCCTGGGGATTCTGGAACTGAGACCAAGCAAGAAGGCAGCCTCCAGATGCTGCAGCTGAAGGACATACACTCTAGAAGCTGTTAGTGGCCATGTTTCATCCCACCGCAGGGATGGCGAGCAGAGGAAGCGGGGCTCTAGTGAGAGAAGTGAAAGGAAACAGACAGGAAGGGGAGGCCAAGGGGATGCAGATGGTGAATGACAGGGTCCTTGTTCCCACCCCTTCCAGACGCCCAGCTGCATCCCTGCTCTGGGACGGCACCTGCATCTTTTCAGTATAGCCACATTGCACAGAAACTGCTTCAAGCAGGTCAGGAAGGCCCCAAGTTCAGGCCTTTCCTGAATCTTTATTTCCCTTGAAAAGCCCAGCAACCCACTCTTAGGGTTTCAAGTAGTAAGGCCATGTGGAAGAAATACTCCCCATGTTTCTATGCCCAACTTCTCACTGGCTCTTTCTTTCCCACTTGGGTGTCTTGCTATTATTTCAAACCTAACACATGTAGAACTGAATGCCTCTTACCTTCCCTACCTTCCAAAATTGGTTGGTGCTTCAGGGAAATAATCTAAAGACTAAACCAGTAGCTGCACAATAGAATCCCCTGGGCACTTCAAGTAAATACTAATGTGGGCTACAGTGAACAACAGAATCAGAATCTCTATGGGTACAGCCCAGGCCTTTGAAAACCCCCCAGGCAGGTGCAGACAGATGGAGAATGGTAGACCAGCCCAAGAATTCCCCAGGTCCTCACTCACCAGACATCAGTAATCAATTATTTCACCTGGGGCCTAGAAGCAGGCCCAGAATCCATGCACTATGGCCACCACACAATCCATCAGACTTGGCATGAGAGAGGACATCTGCATGCCCTCCTGGACTGGACAGAAATGGTGTAAGGATCTACTATATTTTAGAATCCAGCCTAGGAGAAAATGCTTGGATTAAGTATGGCCCAAGCCTCAATCAGGCTCACACAAATGTTTGTTTTCTCAGGTCTTGGTTTAATGAGGTGTCAACGAGAACACGTTCTCATTTGGCTTAGGGCTGGAAGGACTTCAGTTCTGATTTTACAAATTGGTTCTTGTTCCCACTATGAAAAGAAGGGGGTGGGGTGGGAAGCATTTGCATGTGTTCCTTTTTTCTTCTCTGATTACCCCCAAAAGAGCTTTCAAATAATCTGCTAAGTATTGAAGTACTGAAGTCATAAATGAGTTGCAAAAAAATCAGCTTACTGGAAAAACAGGAAAGACATTCTTCTGCTTTTCAAAGGCTTTCCCATCATCTAGAGCCAAAAATATTATCTTCTGACCCTAAAAGCCACTAATAAACCTTGTTTCTATAGGCCAAGCAAGAGGGATGATTTTGCCCTAAGCAAAATGGCAAAGAGACCAAGATTGTTCTCTGGGTCCTCCCACCCCGACCTCTACCCTCTCCCACCTCCTGGTACCCTCCTCTTCCCTCCAGCGCTTGGGCTGCCCAGGGTCCCCACCACCTATGTCCACAGGCACCCTTCCTCCTTACCAGCTCCCTGGCCCCAAGTAAAATCCCCTTCTTTTCTCCATCTCCATCCAAATTCCAAATCCCAGCTAGCTGCAGGCTCAACCTCGGAGCACAGTCTCGGCACTCACCCTCTTTTGGTGAGACTGTTTGTGCACCGAATACTGTGTTCCTTTCCATCTAGTTGGGCGTGTGGGGAGTAAGAGAAGGCTGCCTTCTGGGGGCATGCTGAGGAAAGCTGGCAGCAGAACCCTAGATAATAAATAGAATCCATTTGTTGGCCTGATGCACCAATAAAAAATTGAACTACTAGTACTGTATTTTTTTGTTACTGATCCATTGAAAAGCTTAAAAGAAAAAAAAAAGCTAAAAACAGTAAGCTTCAGTCATGAAGACAATTCACTTATGTGAGCCTTATTCCCCTAAACTGCGAGATAAATTAAAATGAGATGGTATGTACTATATTTATATTTCAAAAGACGAGGCTGTTGTCCCAAATTAAGCTCTAAATGGCAGAGTGGGGAGTCGGGGGAGCAGGCATACGGCTGAGCCTTTTGTCAACTCCCTGCCTCCGCAGGCCTCAACCCACTATGCCACTAAGAACCTCAAACAGATGAGTAAAATGCACCCTCCTTTCCTTGTTTGCTAAACTGACCCCAGCCTCTGTGGCCAGCCTGGAAGGGTTAAGAACACTATAGGAGGTGAGGAGCAGCTCTCCAGAAGGCCACACACCTCTGACTCCACATCCCTGCCTAGAAAATAAAAACATTCATCACCTCTGTCCCTCGGGACTCTTAGCAGGCTTCATCAGTGGCCAATGACAGTAAAAATGTTTGTTATTTATAATACCCAATAGCATGCTGTGTCTGCGAGGACAGAGCCCCAGAGTGCAGGGATTACGTTTTTAGAGCGTGATACGATTGTGGGTGGAAAAACTCCAATCGTGACCTCCTTCTCAAAATACTGGAGTAAGAAACAGAGATGGACAGAACCCTCAGAGGCCATGAGTCCATCCATGTTCACCAAGGTTTTCCATACCCTCAGTGGCTGTGCCTTCCTCACCACCTGCCCCCTAAATGCTGGAGGTCCTCAGGGCTGCAGCCCAGGCCCTCTGCTCGTCTCAGCCCATGTTCTTGCCCCAGAGACCTCGTCCTCACCTGGCTTCAACATCTCAGCTCCCACATGTTGATCAGCACTCAGCCCAGACCCTTCTCCTGCTAGAGACCTGTGGATCCAACTGCTTACTTGCCAGAACTGCCTGGATACCTTAAAGGCACCTGTTTGAACCTGAACTCAGCACACTTCTTCCCCAGCCCCACCCCAAGTTGCTCCTTTGCCACTTCTGCAACAGTAATGGCCATGATCCTCCCAGCTACATGAGCAGATCTCTGGGGCATAGTCATCTCCATGAAAAATGGATCTCCAGAAGACACTATATGTTTTTAAGTGAAAAAAGAAACAATGTGAAGCTATTTAGTAGGTGCCATCTTTTATGTATCAAAGAGAATATTTATATACACATATATATACAAACACACACATATGTATGTATAGCTATACCACACACACGTAGATTTGCTTATGTTTTTTGTTTTTGTTTAGTTTATTTATTCGTTTATTTATTTGACACAGAGAGAGACAAGGAGGGGGAGCAGCAGATGGACAGGGAGAAGCAGGCTCTCTGCAAAGAAGGGAGCCCAATGCGGGGCTCGATCCCAGGACCCTGGGATCATGACCTGAGCTGAAGGCAGATGCTTAACTGACTGAGCCACCCAGGTGTCCCTGCTTGTGTTTTCAAAAAGAAACAAAAGAAGAATAAATCAAAATAATAAAAATTATTACCTATGGAGGAGGAAAGGGAATAGAATGGAGAATATTGAGGTGAAAGGAGACTTCTGTTTCTGAAGACAATTATATCTCGTGTCATTTTGACTTTGGGAGAAATATTGTACATAAACATTTTATATTATTTTTAAATTAAATTAAAATGGAAAAAAAAGTCCTTAAAATTTCAAAACAAGTTAAAGCAAATTAGCCTAACTGCATATCACAATGGGAGTATAACTAAAAGAAGAGGAGAATTACTAAACTCAGTACTCTGACCATACATCCCTACTGGGATATATTCTAAAGCCAGAAAGAACCACAAAGAAATCCTATATTTCATTCTGAGTCTTACTGTTAGTAGTAAAAAACAATATAGTTATTTTTAAATTATAAAAAATACATTATATATTAAAAAATAAAAATTTAATTAAAAAAATACATTGTAAGTGTGCAGAATAGAGTCAACATAAAAAAAAAATCCTGCTTTCTTTAGAAAAGCCTATTTGCAAGGCCAGCCCCTGGCTGGCACCCGGGAAATCAGATTTTGGGTGGTTCCCACAATTCCCAGAACTGATTAAGAGTGACTCACTGTACCTAAACCAAACAATATGCTTTATGCCGAATACCTGCTTTCCTTTGGGAAGTCTCGAATTCTCGTCCATAAGCAGAGGGTACTTATGTGACCTGTCCCCAAGAGAAGTCCTAGGCAATGAGTCTCAAATGAACTTCCCTGGTAACAATATTCACATGTGATAAGGCTCCCCTTGAAGCCATCTGAGCATTAAAAAAACCTAAAAATTTATCCAATAC
>RCUC01117329.1:0-21373 GCA_003697995.1 Taxidea taxus jeffersonii
AGAGAGAGAGAGAGAGATCTGCCTATCAATCCATCTGGATGGGGACCAGAGAGAAATTTAATTGAATTGGAAGAAACTTAGAAATGTCATATCATCTAGCCTTCTCAAGCTTGCAGACCCAGTCCATGCCTACCATCCAATCTGGCCATGGAAGGAGGTTTCCATGTATCCAGCACCCAACCTAGCACCAGACCCATTCCTCTGCCACGCCAACAGAAAGCAGAGTGCCAAGAGTAGGGATATCCTCCCTTGGGGAAAAGTACATCTTTCTGTTTGAGAGACAGAGCTGTGAGCTGGGCTGATGGAAGGACAAATGTGTCTAAGCAAACCCTCCCCTGGGCGACCAGAGTCACTTCCTCACTGATCTCTACTCCCATCCTTCTGCCCTAGAGTCTCCTCTCCATAAAACAAGGATCCTTTTAAAATGGGACCACTCTGCTCCCCTTCTAAGACCCCCCAATGGCTTCCCATCAAACCTGGGGAAAAATTACGTCCTTATAGTGATGTAGGTAGCCACCCTGGCCTTCCTGCCACAGGGCTTTGCTCTCTCTGTTCCTTCTAAATTCCTTCAAAATTTCTCATGGCTCTCCCCCTCACTTTATTCAGGTCTCAGGAAGATCTTTCTTGCCTAGTCTATTTAAAATAGGCTTTCTTTCCCATCCCTGCCATACTCTCTGGCTGTCCTGCTTTACTTCTCCCATTGCAACAATCATACCTGACACATTAATTATTTATTCAAATGTTGTCTGCCCTCTCTTAGAATATGGCTCCTGGAGAACAGGGGTTTGGTTTTGTCTACCTTGTTTCCCTAGAAAATGGCCCGACATAGAGAAGGCATCCAATAAATCTATGCGATGACTGAATCTATCCATACAACCTTCCACCCACCCACCTACCTTCTAGTACTTTGTTTCATCAATGCAATGTTCAAAGAGGTAGTGAGCTCACCATCACTAGAGACATCCACATGGTGTCTGAACTACTCTCAGCAGATTTTTGTAGTGGAGATTATGGTATTTGATATGCCAGAGCACTGAGAGGAGGTTTTATATCCTAAGATGCATGGGCAGTTGCATGAATTTGAGAAGATCTTATAGATCATCTCCAAGTTTCATGTGCATGGCTGGATTTTTCCAAAGAGAGAATTCTAGCCATGTTTGCTGACTGTTCATCAGACATTGTTGGAAATGGAAAAGAGTCAGGAATGAACCAGGCAGGCACGGTGGCCGCCCTCGTGAAGGCTCAGGTCTAACGGTGTCAACAGATGACGAAGTCCAAAAAGGCGCTTGGGGTCCCTAACTGAGGAGTTCAGTGGTCCATGGCCAGAGCCCTAAAATCAGTCTTGGGAGTCAAGGAGGTGACTTTTGCCTGGAAACACAAGAAACAACTGGACTAGGTCAGGTGAAGTTGGAGACCAAAGAGGTCTAGAACCAGTGAGTAACCTTGGAAGACCCCTTCCCAAACATGGCAGAGAAGCAGCCCCTGAATGGCCCTCGAATGGCCCCATCAGGTGGATGATACACTCTTTAGAGCTAACTCTCCTCTCTCTAAAAGGCAGGAATAATCATTTTCCTGCCAAAGTCTGACAACAGTCAAGGCACCAAATAAGGCCTCCAAGGGCAGTGCCCACAGAGATGCATCATTAGAGCCTAGAGACACAGAAGATGAATTTGTCCTTGTGAAAGCTAATGAGGACATGAGGCTATCACAGGGACACCCAGGCTCCCAGTGCCTGGAGCAGTTGCATTATTATGGACCTCCAGAGCTCCACGGAAACAAAGGGAGAGCTTTCTTTGCTGTTCCATGGGAGCGCAGGGGTTGATGTGTATAAGTCTCCAGAGCCTGGGACATGGAGGGCTTACCATGTGTGTCATGGACTCTCCAGCCCCCAGGGAAGGCTTTGCACAAAATGATGCCCTTCTGCCCCTGGAAGCAGAGAGGACCCACTGGGAAGAGTAGTTTCATGCGGACCCATCAGAGCCTGTGGGCCTGGAGAGCCTGCCCCAAACCACTCAGTCTCCAGAACAGTCCAAGGTAGTGCTCACCAGCCCAGTGACTATGGGAAATGGAAATTCTACGTCCCTCAAGTTTCTAACTGATCAAATGGAAATGAGTGTCACCTCCACCATCGAGTTTCGGAGAAGAAACCTGAGGTTTTGTGGACATGCGAGCTGTTGCCAGGCCTTCCTCCTCCTCCTCCTCTTGAGCTCCTGCCTGAGCTCCTGAGTACTGCCTCTCTGGGCTCCATAGAAAACAGGTTTAATTTATTAGGCTTAACTTATGCTGGAATCCTTTACCCGCTCCAATGCTGGAGGTGCCCAGAACCAAGCCAAATAGCAAAAGCACACCCTTGTTCAGGAATTACCAGGAATTTCAGGATAAAGATGGCAGAGCATTAATCCAAGCATGGGGTTGTTCTAAGGGATGGTCCTACATCCGTGAAGCCAGACCTCGCTAAAATAGCAGGTTCAGAATATTCCTGTTATTTTTTGTCCAACAACCACAATTTCTGCTACCACTGTCTCTTGACTGCTTAATTTGGGGTCAGACTCTATTTTGGGGCCTATGTTCTCATCCATCTAACATGGAGGGGATGTGGACTACTAACCTCCTTATTCTACAAACAAGAAAACCAGGTTTTAAGGGTGTGCGTGCAGTTGGGGGAGAGATCACAGGCTGGGCATCCAGGTCCTTCTGTCTGTAACAGCAGCAAGGGTCATCATTTTAGACTTAACTAAATACGCCGACCCAGAAGATGGCCATCAAGCACACTCAGCGCTCAGGCAGATGTGGTCTGGGAAAGCGAGTTGGCCAAGGGTGCAGCGTAAGCATGGTCTTCAGTGGGATGAGTGTTCCCATGGGAGGAAGGCACCCAGTGACAAGCATCATCACCCAAAGGGGAACACAGAGTTCTGCTTCCCACCATATAATTATAGTTCATTTGTGGCTGCTCCCAGGCCCATGAACTATTCTACCCAGTGGTCCTTTTTACCTGGACCAACGTTTCCTGAGAACACAGCAGGCATGCTATCTTTATCAGGTTCCCAAGGGAACAGAGGTGGAAAATTAGACCGAGGTCAGGTATGTCCCCTACAGAAGAAAGGATGTGGTACCCTTTGCCCACAAACGTTCTCTACCACCACAAAGTCATTGGTTAATAGGTAAGGAATTCTCCCTGCTCCAAGGCCACGGGAGAGCAAATTCGAGAAGGGGCATTGTCTGGTTATCCTCTGCCTAGTGTTTCCGAGTGGGTATCCCAGGATTAATCTCTTTAGCCAAAAAGTTTTGTTTTGCCTGACGGCAGTATTTGTTCACAACGAGGAGAAAGTCACAGTGAACAACAACAAAGAAGAAAGTGTAAGTTTGTTTTAACCTTTTGTGAAAATGACCAGGGTAATACATACCCTTGACTCAGGGCTACCACTTTCAGGATTCATAGCTGAAGATGAACATTCACGGATGCTCACTGCAACACCACTGGCGATAGGAAAGATTTTTGGAAACAATTTAAATGTTCATGTGTAGACCAATAACAAATTCATGGAAAAATTCATATACTGAAATATGAAACCAAAAAAAGCAGGTGTTTTAAATTTCTTTCATGATCTCAAAACTCTTAGGCTATCATTCTGAATGAAAAAAGCAATTATGATAAGGTATAATTATTATTTTTGAAATAAGAATGGACTCTACATATATGCGCAGAAATGACAAAGGAGACCCCAAAATGTTGAAAGTGGTCAGACGCACTCAGCTAGCATACAGCTTGCTTTCTTTTCTTTCATCTTACAACTTCTGTGGTTTCCACAGTGTACTTGGCTGAATGTTTATTTTTATTTTTTTTTAGATTTTTAGTTGTTTATTTGACAGAGAGATCACAAGTAGGCAGAGAAGCAGGCAGAGGGGGGAAGGGGAGCAGGCTCCCCGCTGCGCAGAGAGCCTGATGCGGGGCTCGATCCCAGGACCCCGAGATCGTGAGCTGAGCCGAAAGCAGAGGCTTAGCTCACTGCGCCACCCAAGCACCCCTTGACTGAATGTTTAAATAAGAAAACAAAAAGAAGCTTACATAAATAACAGCACAAACATAAGAGTTTAATAATTCCAGGGAAGCTGAGCAGTAGAGTTTTCAGCTAATAGGGAGCTCAGAGCAAACTAATGATTTCTTAGCCTGCCCTTCCCTGGGGTTTCCACTGCTGAGTTCACGAATGTTGCTGTTGAAAGAACTTCTACATCCTCGCAGACAGGAAGCACCCTGAACTACAGGGTCCCCGGCCCACACACCTGACCCACAACAAGGTTTCCTCATGGAGACATTTGTTTGGCCACAAAAAAGCAATTAACTGTCTCAAGAAAGCCAAATGCACTTTGTTTTAACTAACTCATTTGATAAAAGTCAAAGTCAGAAAAATTACCCCAGACAAAAAAACAAAAAACAAAATAAGAATCCATATTTTTAAATTTTATGTTTTCCAGATTATAAAAACGTTATTTATTCCTAGACGAATCAGACAATATAAATGGACATTCATTAAAAAAAAAAAAGCTTAAATGTATGCTGAACCCCTCAACCTGAATGTTAATACTTCAAGTGCAGGCTCTGTGTGTCGCCTCTGGGCTGTGTGTGTACACACGGACTCATTACGTACACGTGTGCCTTTGCTACTCACACACACACACATATCTGTGTAAATACATCCACACGTATAAATCCACAGCTTATCACGGAAATGGTGTTATTCACGTGCACTGTTCTCTTTCTCACTCAGGAACATGCTGTCCTTTCATCAAGCATTTACTGAACACCTACTGTGTGCCAGCTACTTTCACAGGCGGTTAGACTAGCTCGGCACACAAAGCAAAGATCTCTGTCCTCATAGAACTTAACGTTCGGGGGCGCCTGGGTGGCTCAGTGGGTTAAAGCCTCTGCCTTCGGCTCGAGTCGTGATCCCAGGGTCCTGGGATCGAGCCCTGCGTCGGGCTCTCTGCTCGCGGGAAGCCAGCTTCTCTCCCTCTCTCTCTGCCTGCCTCTCTGCCTGCTTGTGATCTCTGTCTGTCAAAGAAAGAAAGAAAGAAATCTTTAAAAAGAACTTAACTTTCAGGCCGGGGCAGGGAAGGGGAGCCAGCAACAAGGACAAAATCCAGAAAAGGGGATGAAATTTCATGACATGTGAGAGAGCGATACACGGAAAGGACAACGAAGACCCGCTGAGCAGAGCACTGGGGATCCGAGGTTCGGTAAGAGGTGGGCAGCGGGTTTTTTAAAGGACTTGGAAAAGGGTTCATTTGAGCGAAGGTCTTGATAAAAGCAAGCAGATGAGAGATGGGCGGGGCTGGCGGGGGGACGGTCACGCCGAGGGGACAGGCAGGGCAAAGGCCTTGACTCAGATGCAGCTGGAGGGTCAGGAAGAAGGGAGACAGAGGGACCCAGGGCGAGAGGGGGCGGAGAGGAAGAAAAATAGCAGGGGCAGGGGACATCGGAGTGGCAGACTGTGTGGACTTAAGGCTCTGGTTGACCTTGGCCTTCCTCTCAACATGGAGGGAATAAATACTGTGATTGATTGGGGATGGCAGCCGTAGATACAGAAATGGAGGCAATGGGTCATCACCGACAATGAAGGCGGCATCCTTGGGCCCCACCTCAGAGATCCCTGTCAGCCCACTAATTTATGGACAGGAAAGTATGGTGGATGAGTTATGCAACATGGGCTTTATATTTCAAATCTGTGATGGGTACAGTGGACGTTCTGAGATATAATTCACACATACCAGTGAAAAGCAGACTTAGTTTTTCACGCAGTGATGGGAAAGGTGTGCACGCACGCACACAAGGACAAGGGGAAGAAGGTGCCTTTGGACAGGAGACAGGTGTTGGAGATCGGTGGACCGACACAGGGGTTGTACTAGTGAGTGCGGATCCTTCAGCCGCTCGGGGCCAGGGGTCCACACCTTCCACAGCTGTCTCCTGCTCCCAAGTCTGGATCGAGTCAAGGACAAACAAAATGCTCTCCGCGCTTTCTTCCCCTCCGTCCTTGCCGTGCTGTGGGGACAGCTGGCTGGTCCCTGCACCCTGACCTGCTCTCCCATCCACAGCCCCGGCCAACAACAAGCTCACTTCTCTCCAGCAGCACTTGGTCCTCGACATGCCTGCCTCTGGCTTCCGCCCTCGCTGCAGCCTTCCGAGAAGGCACTTGCTCTCGACTCTGAGGCTGACCCACTTCAGGGCTTTGCTCAAAATCACCTTCTCATGGCGACCCTCCGGGACTCCCCTACTTCAGATCACAGCGCCCCTCCCAGAGCTCCCCACGCCATCCCTGCCTGGCTTTCTAGGCAGCGCCCATCTGTAGCCGCCAGACCACAAGTACGGCCTATTCCGACTTCCCTCGACTGGAAGATAAGCCCCCTGAGGGCAGAGAATTTGGTCTCTTATTCACTGTGCGATCTCCATTGCCTAATGCTAATAAGAGGCCCTCGTAGACACTCACTGAACGGGTGAACGGCTGTAAAGGATCCGGGCCTCTTTGGGGCCATCACAGCATCTGCTCTTCCACAAAAATCACCGAGTCGTGTCCAATAGTCCCTTGAAATGGGGGAGAAGAGGCCTCTCCGCAAGGCAATGAGATGGGAGGGCTTCCTGCATGCCACTCTGGAGGGGGCACTCGGGGACCAGACACCAGTTGTCACTACCATGCTGGGCTCTCTACCCGCGCCCCCACCCCCCCCACCGGCCAGAAGGCTAAGTCTACCAAACTGTCCTCATTACCTCCTTTACTTTTCCATGAGTTTTACAACATTGCCCTTTTCTTCCATGGTCTCACCCACCTCGAGGCTCCAAAAATCCTCTAGGGTGTCCCCTGTCCTCCCCGCTACGACATCTACCTGCCCAGGGGGCAATGCCTGTTGAAGCTTCCACACTCGTCTTCATTCTTTTTTTTTTTTTTTTAAAGATTTTATTTATTTATTTGCTAGACAGAGATCACAAGTAGTCAGAGAGGCAAGCAAGGAGAGAGGAGGAAGCAGGCTTCCTGCGGAGCAGAGAGCCCGATACGGGACTCAATCCCAGGACCCTGGGACCATGACCTGAGCCGAAGGCAGAGGCTTTAACCCACTGAGCCACCCAGGCGCCCTACTCGTCTTCATTCTTCAGGCATCACCTCCTCCAGGAAGCCCTCCAAGGCCACCTCAGTTAGGATTAGGTCCCCCTGCTCTGGGCTTCCAGAATACTCAGGACTCACCTCCATCAGAGCCCGATCACCACACTGAACGTCTATCTCTTCCCTCTCGAGCTCTGCCTCATGGTATTAAGCAATCTGAGAAAAGTCGCTTTGATACGTAGTTCTTTATGTTTCCTACAACCTCCCATGATGCTTGGTACATATCAAGGTCTTTTGTCCGCTTAGGGAATGGATAGATAAATGAAGGAATGAATGTATGTGTAGTGTTACTTTGATCATATTGTCTTCATCAAAAAAGCCCATTCAATAAATGATTACTCCCAGCTTCCCTGGTGTGGGCTTCAACAGCCATAATTCCTATAGAACAAAACTCTCTAGTCCCAAGGGATGACTCTTTGCTTCCCTTTAAGCAAAACAGTGTGTTTTGAGATGAAATGAAAGACACAATAAGGAACATATCTGGGGGATCCCAGCAGTCCTAACATCCCCAAATTATTTGTTCACATAGTTTAATAATGTGTCGGATATGTCTGGAACTTCTAACTATCAGATGTCTTTGCACTGCTAGGCACACCGCAGGCATCACCCTCATGGATCAAATAAGGAAAAGGAACATCCAGCCACCAGGATGGCCCATGAGGGTCCATCCCAGGCCTCCCCACACAGCAGGATGGTGGGGAGGAGATCTGGCAATGACTGAGTTAACTCACTCGGCATCAGCAAGGCTTCAGTGGAATTACTCCTGCCCCAGGGTGGGATCCAGGGGCAAACCCTTCTCTCTTGCACCTCTTTGGGATTCCTGAACCAGGGGACAGAGGGCTGGAGAGGGGCACATTTAGATAGCAGAGGGAAGGTGATGTTGAGTCGCTGTCTCCTGCAGAAAAGCAGCCCGGCTCTTTCTTACAGAGAATCTGACTAAGTTGCTACAAGGGAAATTTCCTCTCCTCTAGCCAGGTTTTCCTCTCACAGCAGGATCCATCCTGTGTTTGTCTCAAATTCGCTTGGTGTGTTTTTCTGCATGCAGTTGAAAAAATAAAGAAAACTCATCTTTTGCACCAGATATTTGCATACAAACGGTATCTGGTACCTTCATAACATACTACAGCATCTTCAAGGCACACCGATGTGGCACAGTATAATCCTATAATGGGGAAATACATAGTTTTCTAATAACCAGTTGCTTTATTCGAAGACAGATCTGTAAGGGAGTTATTATAAGGCAAAAAAAAAGAAAAGAAAAGAAACACACACACACACACACACACAATAACAAAAATAAACCAGGTCTGAAATTCTGAGAGCTTCTTTCAATGAAAGGGAGTCAAATGGGTCTTTGAATTACCAGCTCCTACACGGTGGTCTGATTGTCTTGCTTAGAGAATGAGCTTTACAAACACTTCTATAGAATGATGTTATTCGAGAAGCAATACTGAGGCATCTGTCTTGATTGTGGGAAGGAGTCCTGGGCCTTCACTAAATTCAAGGCTAAGGTGTCCCTCTTTTGCCAAAGCTGGGCTGATCCCATCTTGGGAAGACACCACTTTCGAATTCCAATGGGTCACAAGAGAAAGAGAAGGAACCGTGCCATGGGCTTGGAGCTCACAGCCACGTGGAAGGAAATTAAAAGCAACACTGAGTACCAGGGACTCGGCGTATCAACTCCCACGAGTCTCCAAAGATCACCACCCTGCACACAGTGCCTGTGCCTGCGGGCCTTCAGATCACCGTGGAGTAAGTATGTCAACCAGTCATTCCATTTTATAAAACCGAGCCAGAAGAAACTTGCCTAAGGCTGCACTGGGCTCAAACCCAGTTCTGCTG
Source organism: Taxidea taxus jeffersonii (assembly GCA_003697995.1). Taxonomy (NCBI): domain Eukaryota; kingdom Metazoa; phylum Chordata; class Mammalia; order Carnivora; family Mustelidae; genus Taxidea; species Taxidea taxus. The sequence continues at coordinate 8,994 of RCUC01117329.1, forward strand.
AACACAGAAGCCTTTTCTGGTGCCCCCGGCTTCCTATGCTGAATGGAGGCATGACCCTGCAGCCACAGAAGGAAGATTTGGGAACGGAAAATGAACAAGAAAGAAGTCCAATTCCTTCTTGAAATGAAGAGATACCCCAGGTCACACGATGACTTTCATGGGTTTATAAATACTTCTGCCTTCGTGGGCCCCTTCTTCTGTAAAATGATATCAAATATTATATTATACAACTGAGTTTGTAAAAAAGACCAGTGTAAACCAAGTTGGATTTTTTTCTTCTGATTTTAAAAGAGAGTAAGAGACTTTTATGGGCCTCTAAAGGTATCACGGGTCCCAGGCACCCCAGACCGTGTACCTGCTGTGTCTAACAGTCGAAGGGACCCCGGTGGCGTCAAGTAAAGATGCAAGTAGAAAACCCACACACAAAAAGGATATGCTCAGACTACAGGCTTACAAGGTTGTGATGCTCACAACGCTTGCCAAGCACCATGGAAATAAATACCGAACAGCTCAATTACAATTATGTTTGGTTCCAGATACTAAAGACCCATCTAAGTGGCTTGCCCACAAAGGAATTTTTCGTATGAAGTAATTCCAGGCAAGGGCACTGGCACAGCTGTTCAGGGGGGGGGGGGGGGGGGGGAGGCGTGTCCCTTCTACTTTCCTCGCTGTCATCCTTCCCACGTGTATTTGCTCCTCATGGAAGGAAAAGGACGCCACCTCCAGGCAGCCCACCAGTATTCCAGGCAAGATCAAGAGGAAAGTGCCAAGGCCAAAGGATAAAAGGTTTTTGCCTCCCAAAGCTTCGTTTTACTGGGGAACGAAGCCTTCTGCAGGCCAGAACTGAGTTCTAGGATGTTCCAGAACATCTGGAAAAGGACTTTCAAGTGGAACTGATGAGGGAGCAGAAAGCTGGCTGAAGACAAAGCACAAGGCAACACCCTGCTACTTTCCCCCACCCCCCACCCCCTGGTGGGCCATGTGGGACTTTCTTCTAGGAATCGCCCAACTATCTTCCTGTTAATACCTGGCTAGAGGGTTAAAAACTCCTTAATTTGACAATGGCACGGCCTCTGGTATCTTGTAGGTTCTCTTTAACATATGAAAGTTCTTTTGAAACCTCCCGATTTCCTTACTTCCCCAACCCCTTAGTACATAATCAGCCTCGTGTCACAACCCAGGGGGCAGCAGCTCTTTCTGCCCAGGGGTCCTGTCCTCGTGCTTGAATAAACCACCATTTTGCACCAAAGACATCTCAAGAATTCTTTCTCAGCAGTTGGCTTCAAACCCTAATGTTGTCTTTCCTACATCAGAATCATTGCTTCCCCCACACAAAGTCAGGTTCATAAGGAAAAGGGGTTCATAAGGAAAAATGGAGCCCAAGCAGGCAGGCAGGCAGGCATGGTGTGGGCTTCAACAGCCATAATTCCTATAGAACAAAACTCTCTAGTCCCAAGGGATGACCAAATCTTTGAAAAGACCTCTCAAGTTCAGGAAAGTTTGAGTGTAGCAGAAAACAGGGAGAGGTTTTAAGTTTCCATTAGAAGGAGAGAATCTGGGCCACTCCACCCTGTGTCAGCCGTTGGGCAAAAGGAGAAGATGACATGATGTCATGCCATGTATTTGCTAATGTGGCGGCCGTAACCAGGTCCCCAGGCTGTATGCACTTTTATATAAATCCCTCATTTGCTGGTATAAGACGCTGGCAGCATCTTCCTAGGCCAGTAAAAATAGGTGTTTCATTCCCATCTACCTCTCCGCTGGGCTAAATCTCACCAGCCTGCTAATTTTTACCTCAAGTGCTGTCCCGTCAACAGGAACGCAGCTGGATGCAGCCCAGCGGGCAGAAAACACCTCAGGGTGCTCTCCTCACCTGAGCTCCCCAAAATTCAGGTCTGTGGGGGCTCTCCCCCTGGATAGCAAGACACATGGAACCGAGCACTGTTCTTGGTCATCAAAGCTCACCGTCAGGGTTTGTGAAGGGACAGAATATTCTGTTGTTCTGCTAGGGCAGGATTAGGGCAAATGACTATTGGGTTTGCTTCTGTGGAGGCCGAGAAAATTAAGGCTGTACCCACCTCAAGTCTAGCCTTGACATAAGTGCAGCCATCTTGGCCCCGGCAGCCATCTTAGGTCTCCATGAGCGGTAAAGTCTTCCTGGCTCCAGGAAGATTGACCAAAGGTTTTGAAAACAAAACCCCATGCCAAAAACCAATTAGGAATAGGACAGCTTAACGAGGTAACAAATCATGTCAGGAGTAGGATAGCCTGACACTGTAATACATCATGTCAAAAATAGGATAGCTTAACGCTGTAATAAATCACAAAAACATAGGGATGGCGATCGCGGCCCACTCACCTACTGCCAAGTCCACCCCTACTCTGTCTTTGAAAACTCTGACTGTAATCTGGTTCGGGGTCCAAGTCCCTACTCCGCTGTGTCGGGTATACTTGGGCCCAAGCTTAAGCTTGTCAAATAAACCCTCCTGTGATTGCAGCGGTGTTGGCTCCTTGGTGGTCTCTTGGACTTAAAAACTTGGGCATCACAGCTTCCTTTCGGTGTTTCTCAGTGTCCCCCTCAGGGGACATGTGGCAACAACTGGAGATATTTTTGGTGGTGGGGTGATGCTACAACCATCTGGCAGATAGCGGTCGGGGACACTGCTAAACATCAGACAGGCACAGAACTGTCCCCCCACAATGAGGAATGATCCAGCCCCAAATATCCAGAGCGCCCAAGCAGAGAAACCCTACTTTATTTGAATCCACAGTCTTGTGATGTAGGAGCCTGAACCTCAGTGAGGCTGAGGGTCCCGTGAGGGAGTCAAGGGACCCAGAAGTGGCAGAGCAGGGACTAGAATCGGGGTGTGAGGCCAAACCCGTGCTCTCAACTACCCAGTTTGGGACGCCTTCCCGTCTTATCTGTGGGCAGGGCACGCATCTGCTCTGCCTGCTCGGCCCCCTGCCTCCTTAAAGGGCTTGGCGATTCATAAGGAGGATTTGTCCATGAGGAGCTCCGTAATCTAGGAACCGCCAGAAATAGGGCTTTTTAAAGTTCTATTTTCACTCCTATTCTTTTCCTTCTTCAGTCTTATCCACTGTCTAACCACACGCCCAGTGGTTTGTCTTAATCTCCCACAGTTTGAATTTTCACTTTTCCTTCAACTGGTTGTGAAGACTTGATCTTAGCTTCTTGAAGCCTCACTGCCCTCATCTGTAGGAGGCAGATAGGCCTCGGTCCAGGCTCGTGGGGAGGATTAGACGAGATAATGCGTGAGCGCCTGGCGCGGTTGTGAAGGCACAAGAGCTCGTTACCTCTGCTTGCTCCAATCTCTAGTCTTCTGGCCAAAAATCTGGCTCAGATGACAGGGGAAGTGGAAGCATTTTCATGTATCAAGGAGCATTTTAAGACTAGAGTAGGATTGGCCTTTTTTAAAATAAGATTTTTAATTTCTATTTAGTGTTTATTGAGACAGAGACAGAGACAGAGAGAGGGAGAAAGAGAGAACCAGCAGGGGGGAGGGAGGAAGGGAGAGAGAATTCCAACCAGACTCCCCACTGAGTGTGGAGCCCAGTGTGGGGCTGGATCTCATGACCCTGAGATCATGACCTGAGCTGGAATCAAGGGTCAGACGCTTAACTGACTGAACCACCCAGGCTCCCCCGGATTGTTTTTTCCTTTTGTTTTAACCTTGTTGATTCTGGCCCACCATGAGAAATGCAGCTTATGTTAGGATACAGGCCACACACACACACACACACACCCCTAAAAGAAAAAGTTATATCCTTATTGTTACTAAATAGGAGTCATTCTGATATTTTCTATTTGTCTTTTTTTTAAATGCTGGTTGTAACCCATTACATTAATTTTACCCACAGGTTAAGAATACTATATATTTTATGATTCATTTATATGAGAGTCTACAACAGACAAAACTATAGGCTGAGAGAGCTGATACGTCATTTCCCAGGGCCAGAGGGGGAGCTGACAGCAAGGGGGCTGGAGAGAAATTCTGGGGTGATAGAATGTTCTAGATCTCGATTATGGTGGTGGTTATAGGACAGTGTAAATTTGTGAGAATTCACCAAACTGTTCAAATAAAAAGGGTGGGTGTTATATTGGAGTGCTATAAACACTGATTGTTTCAGAGTATTAGGACCGTTTAATGCCAGTGTTCTATTCTGCCGGGGTTGGAATTCCCTCACATCCATAAGGCATGTCCCAGGAATACTCATACTACCCAAGATGACAAGAATCGTGCACCTTGCTGGCAGCCATCAAAACAGATCCCAGGGCCTTCTTAGCTCACTCAGTGATCACCATCATACTCTGAGTTGGAAGTCGTTTCAGTGATTTGAGAGAGGAGAAAACCAAGGCATATACAGGTAACGTTACCGGTCCCGTTTACGTAGCTAAAAAAAATGGTATAAGGTGAGATTCAGTGCTAGGGTCATCTGTGACCCAATGGTTCATGCTTGGTCTTTGCCCAACACTTGTTATCTCCGGTGATAGCGTGTAGGTGTGGACTGGTTGCCAGAAAAACCAGGACAAAATGGGAAGATGGGCATTGTCAGCCCCGCCCCCAACCTCTGGGGAGGGGAGAGTCGGGAAATGGAGTCCAATCACTAATGGCCAATAATCTCATCAATCATGCCTATGCAACGAGACCTACGTAGAAACCCCTGAACAACAGTATGTGGACAGGGGTTTGTGACCATCCTGTGGTTCCGGGAGGATGATGTGCTCCATATCCTTCCTTCACGCCTTGCCCCGTGCATCTGTTAGGCTGCCCCCGAGTTTCATCCTTTATAATAAACTGATAGTTTAGTATAGATAACGTGGTAGATAATGTGTCCTCTGAGTGCTGTGTGCTGATCTGGCAAATTCCTACCCCTGGGGGGGTGTCCTGGGAATCCCTGATTCAGAGTCAGTGAGTCAGAAATGCAGGCAGCAAGCTGACATGGGGACAGTCTTGTGGGACTGAGCCTTCTACCTATAGGGTCTGCACGAACTCTGGGGACGCAGCCTCAGAACGGAATTTTAAGACCACCCGCTCGTGCCAGGACTCGTGTTGAGAGTGAAAACAAAGCCGACCTCTGATCTCATGGCCCATGGTTTAACCCTCCGGGTCATGACCTCCCATACTGAGGCGAGTCTTTATTTTCTATTTCCCTCTAAGCACTCCCAGAGTCATTTGGCTTCAACGACTGTCATCCTTAAATGTTGGGTCCAATCTGTTGCTGCCACTCGAAGAAATAGATCTTACGTGTTTTGACAGATGTTAGATGTTACGGATCAAGTAACGCTCCAGCACCAAAGCAGGATTCTATCAGTTTGCTTTTCTATAAGAAGGTTGATGAATAACAACAAATACAAATTTTTTTCCACGAATTTGAGGGATCTTCAAGCAAAGACCAAGGTCCCAGCATTTGTGGTCTTTCCAGAAAACTGTGGTTTCATCACATCAGCTAGTCGATTAATAACTTCTGGACAGAGGTATTTACTGAACTGTCATGCTTGTGACAAAATTTCCGGAGCTGCCATTGCTAAAGAAGATGAATTAAGGGATCAGAGCTTTAAAGTCTCAAGAATGGCTCGGGATGGGGGCGGGGGGGGGGGCAGGAGCGGAGAAGGAACAAAAATATTGAATAACTAGAAGAAAAAGATTAGAAGAAGAAAGGTCTCCTTGTCCTACCCTGAGAATCATGGTGTCATTTCCCCCGTCCCTTTCAACTCTTGGTCCCTGTCCCCACTTGCAAGATTCTTTTAGTAATACCTAATAATATCGTTAATACCAGTGCAAACCCAATTTAATTTGGGGGTTTAAATGGAAGGTCTACTGTAGATTTTAGCTCACAGACATTTATTTTTCCTTCTACCCTTGGACCTGGGAGGCATTAACAAGCACAGATTCTCTTTGTTATGGGCTTATATTAGTTTCCAATATTTAAAAGCTGGGAGATTTCACTAATCCAGAGTTGCAGGTTTGAACTGATGAAAGACACAAAAACAGAAACCCTGACCATTTAGCAACTCTTGGCCTCGTGTTTCTGCGTGCCAGCCCTTGGCTGGCCCACTGAACCAGGGCTTCACGACTACCCAAACCTGGCCCAGCCGCCCCGATGGGTGGTACTTGTCTGGCCCCCACAGGCATTTGAATTTGGCCTTCAGTTTAAATGTGACCATTACTAATTATCTTAGTCAAAACAAAACAAAAAACTAATGCTGTCTCTTACTGCTGACAGATTGGTCCGACGAAATTGTGAGGAGCCCACTTGTAATTCTCACTGGCATACTCTAGAAAGGCAGCCAACATCGTCCCATTGCACAGCAAGGAACACCAAGGCCAAGCAGAGAATTATAATTGCTCAGTGTAACAATGCCTGTTGTAGAATTCTGACCCGCCTTATTCAAGGCAATTCCTACTTACTGGTTGTGAGAATTTAAGTAATTCTCTGACCCCCTCTCCCCCAACCCCAACCCTCTGCATCTCAACTTCCTCTTCCTAAAATAATACCTCTCATGTGTAAGTGAGGGTCAAACAAGATAGTTTATTAAAAACCTCCGGAAAAGAGCAATTTCTCATTCACTATTATTCCCTTTGTCTGTCTTCTACAACATGGAGGTCAAGGTTTTTCATAAATAAGGCCAGAAGCATCTTTTGTTCTAAACATAGTCTCTCATTTCGTGCCATCTTGGAGGAGAGGTACTTGACTTGGGGAGAACTCCAAACTTGAAGTGTTTTTACGATTTTCAAAGAATTTCCACACCTACGACTTTGGGGGGTCTTAACCAAAGGGACAGGAGACTTGGTACTGTTGTTTTGTAGATGGGGATATTGGGTCAAGAGTCTGCATTTCAGCTGTCTCTGGAACTTTTCCAGTTTGTACTCTTTTATAGTACCCTGCAAGGCATTCTTAAAAATAACTTTTATTATTATCCCTACATCAGGGAGGGAAGATTCCAAGAATCCACAGAGAGATTAAGTGCGTGGAACGGAGTAACATGACCACTCGGGAGCTGAGAGCCTCGAGATTCTTTCCTCCCATTCATCAGGTCCTAAAATGGGCTCCTCACAACCCCGACCCGAAAAGATGCTCCAGGGAAAAGGGCTCTCCTAAACTTCAGAAACTACTGTAGTATCTACAACAAGTTATATATTAGCAAAGACAACAAAGAGGATGATACAGGCGCATGTGTGTTTTAAGCTCCATATTTAATCCGTGCAACACCCTCATTGGAAACCTACGTTCCAGACTGTGCGAGCTGGGATCTGCAAAAACGAAACAAAACAAAACAAAAATACTCATCAAATCCCTCGCTCCAAAAGCGGCTTCTGCTGTCTTTAGGTCTGGTTTTGCGTATTGGCATAATGGATGTCAGAAGTGGTTTTTCTTTAATTTTTTTTTAAGATTTTATTTATTTATCCGACAGAGATCACAAGTAGGCAGAGAAGCAGGCAGAGAGGTAGGGGAGGGAGCTGGCCCCCTCCCCGAGCAGAGAGCCCGATGTGGGGCTCAATCCCAGGACCCTGGGATCATGACCTGAGCCAAAGGCTAGAGGAGAGGCTTTAACCCACTGAGCCATACAGGTGCCCTAGAAGTAGTTTTTCTAGCTGAATAAAGGGGTGTCCACAAATCCAGGGACTCTGGAAAGCTATAGACATTCTGATCTCTTTCAGGATGAGGCAGTAAGATTCCTGCAGACCTAAGAACCTTCACCTGGTAAAATGGTGCCCTTGCAGGCTTAGGATTTTCCACAGGTCCTCTTTTTGAGTGACAGTCGGCAGACTCTCCCACCAGGACCTTAGCTCAGTCTTGCTGCTGGAATATTGTCCCGTCTGCCTCAGTGAAATCTTGACCACAACCAGAACATCTGAAAGCACAGGGAGCTCAGCCCTCGGTCCACATCACTGTTTCTGTACCTGATGGCTCGTTACTTTTAGCAGGTGTTTGAAAATCTGGTGCAACTCCGTTGTAAATGGCTATCCGATGGCCGTGTGTGAGAGCGAGGAGACCTGCCTTCCCCTACTGTTGTCCCTGAAAGCTGCTGATTCAGTACTAACAACAACCCAACTGGTGTTAAGTCCAGTTGCAACAAAAATCCTGCCTCGTATGGCCAACTCCAGATCAGTACACTGCATTTACTCAACGTCCGCCTTCAAGAAGTCCGCAAAGGGAAAAAAAAAAAAAAAAAAAAGAACTCCAAAAAACAAAAAACCTGGTTTGACTCTGCATTTACCAAAAATTCACCTAATTTACTAAATTTACATTTACTAAAAATTCACCCTCTCCCCATAATTCCCCTCCAGGAACCTGAACTGGCATCTCCTGGAATGCCCTTGGGGAAATCCTGGTCTAGCCCTGTCTGACCCCTTCCCCATTAACTGCCATTTCCCCCAGGCAAGGGAAGGACCAGAATGAGGTCCTGGGCTTTTAGGACTTCAGAGCCCAGTTCTCCCTATTGTTCTCTGCTCTTTTCTTCCTTCTCCAAGCGTATCACAGGATCCTCAGAAACCCTATTGAAGCCTCTCTGCGACCACACTGTGATCTTATCTTCAAAGCCTTCCAGCTAGGCCTTTGGCTCCCGATTTGCATGACAGCTGAAGGAAAGTAAATTTGGGGGCTGGCTTCCTTTGATAACCAAATGCTTCTCTTTCTTCCTTTGTTATGAAGGTACAACTTTAAAATGAATTCGGTGATGAGGAAAATAATTCTACAGTATTTAGCGCAGGGGCAGTCACTGTGACTTTTCATCAAAATAGGAACTGTGCCCCGGGGCCTCAATAGAGGTCAATTATCAAACGACTGCCCTGGAAGGTTTAAAAGGCGAGCACCAGTTTCTGGGTGGGAGCCTCCTGTGGAAGCAGGAGGGACGCCCAGAAAGACAGGAGAACGTTATCTGCCGCCCTGCTCACCTCGCCCTTCCTTGGAGGAACTCCTTCTGCCCAGGACGGGCTAGAGTCCATGGGACCAGGTGTAAAAGGAAAATGCAGAGCTCCGCGTGCAAAAAGCAGGAAGGAAAGAAGTGCGGGTTAAGGAACTGGAATGCAGCGGTCTTCCTTTCTCCCAAGCTCTCCCTCACGCATCCCCGTGTTTCTCCCGGGCTATTCACGTCATCGGTAGAACAATTAAAAGTTGAAGTTGGTAGCATGAGTTTTACTGGTCACCCTTCTATTGTGTAGTGTCCAACTTCTTTCCTTGCTAAAGCACTCCTGCTTTTTATCCAGAGCAAGTACCCAGAACCCAGCCTCACAGCAATGTTATCACACAAGTGAATTCAGTGTGATCCAATGCGGGCACGAACAGCCTCTGGCCGGCAGGAGCTCCCCCGGGTGCAACAGAGGCGGAGCACCACTCCCTCCTGCAAAACACTCAACTATACCCCGCGGCACCTGTGCGAGTTCACTGCGGCACCCCGGGGCACCTTAGCACACAGTTTGGGAAACACAAGTGCAGAAGTTAAGCGTGTCGAAACTGGAGTTAGACTGTGCTGGGGGCAAGTTGCTTCAAGGCTCGGTGCATCATAAAATAGAGGCGGGGGGGTTGCCTCACAGGGGTGATGTAAGGATTATGTTCGGCGCACCCGAGTTCCAGAAATGTCGGAGCTTCCCGGCACCGATGTCTCTGTAAGAGCGAGACCACCCAGCCGAGGCAGAACCCGGATCACTTACACCGTGATTTAATGATGCAGCTGTCGGGGACTCACCTTCCAGTTATTCACAAGATGAATATTTATGGGGCACCCACGAAATTCACCGGGTATTCTCTCTGGTGCCAGGGGTACAAAGCTAAGCCAGACAGACACAGGACACCTGCTCTCAGGGAGCTTGAGGAGCACGGAAAAGGCCGAGACCCCAACAACCACAGGAACATGTCATTTTGAAGCGCAGTGTGTGCTCTGCACGAAGCCTTCATAAAAGCTTAGGACGGGAGACGTCGTCCGGTCTGGGGGGTCTCAGGAAGGCACCCCGACAACCTGGTGTTTGAGTGGAAGTCTGAAGGGTCCGTTTTGCAAGAGCGGAAGAAGTAAGATTTTTCTAGGCCAGTGGAACTGCAGAAACCAGGACCGCTGCCGTGGGAGGGAGCGGGTCCTCCTGTGGGGGGCTGAGGAGTCCCGACCACGGAGAACATTCATTTCACAGGTAGCGCTGAAGATGGGAGACACGTGCAGTAGCAGGGATCCTAGCCGTGGGGGGGACAGCAGGGGGACAGCAGGGCTCATACGGAGCAGGACCCACCAAGCCTTTCCTGCAGAGGACATACGGCCCTGTCACAGCCACTCGGCTCTACAGGTGTCCCACAAAAGCAGCCACAGATGAGACATAAACCAATAGGCATGGCCCTGTGCCAATGAAACTTCATTTACAAAGCAGGAAATAGGGGCGCCTGGGTGGCTCAGTCAAGCGTCCGCCTTTGGCTCAGGCCATGATCCCAGGGTCGCGGGATTGATCCCTGTGGTGGGCTCTCTGCTCAGCAGGAGTCGGCTTCTCCCTCTCCTCACCTCTGCTCAAATAAATGCAATCTTAAAAAGAGGGGAAAAAGGCAGGGAGGAGGTCCCCTTTGGCTAGTTTGCAGACCCTTTGTAAAGAGGGCTTCCCCGCGCACCACGTCGGCCGGGCCCAGGAAGGGTAACTACCCACTGAAAAGACGAATGATTAAAACTGGTTCTTTGCCCCTTGGGGTTTCCAGGGCAAACAAGCACAGGAGTACAACACGTCACCAAACCAGAGACACAAGGCGGAGCGGTCGGCCTGCCAAAACCCAGACCAAAATTACTGATCTGGACCCACCTTCGGTATCTTCAGTCGGCTCGAGCAGCTCCCGCTCTCCAGCAGAGGGAAATGCAGCCCTGCCCAAGGCCAAAGAAAGTGGCTCTTGCAATAAGGCTGGGAGAAGCCTGGGACAGGAGGAGGGCCGGGAGGCTGGTTGGCGAGTGTGTGTGAGGAGCCCTGAGTCGTCAACAGGAGCAACCGGACTCTGGCTCCTTCCTCTCCCTGCCCGTCTTGTCCAGCCTGCGCTTTGCTTCTCGCAAGTAGCTCTTGGCTGGCGGTTTCCCATTAAAAAGAGCAGTTCAGAAGACCTTGCGCTTCAGGCATCTTAGGGAAACAAAGGTCAAACCGAGTCTCCTTATTAGTTGTTATAGCAACAAAGAAAATACCGCGGAGGCACTGCAAAGGCCACATGGGAGCCCACTTCCAGAGCCGAGGCCCCAACATGTCTCTCCTTTCCGTGGGCAGATCACATGCACAATCACTCTTGTACCTGGGTGCCTCAGTTTCCCCATCACCTGGCATCCCAGCTCCTCCTGCTGACTTCCTGGCGATGTCCTGGTTAAGAACACCTTGCAGGCTGCCTCTAATGGCCAAATCTCAGCAGATGAGAACTCTCCATTTCCATCTTCTCAAGGTTTAAGACGGGATGTTATACCACCTGTCCCGGAACTACCGAGAGAAAATGCAGAATCATGGGCTCTCCCCACCCCCACCCCAGATCCACAGAAGGAGTATCTTTTGCCAACACTTGAGAACTACAGGCTTAGGGCGTACATTGTGGGTGGTTCCATCTTATTCAGCACAACTGTAGGTAAATGATTATCACAGGGTCCTGCCTGCCTTGGCTGAGTCAAATTATCACAGATTCAGCCAATGGGTTTACTCTGAAATCAGCCAACTGCTGACTTTCATCACAAGAGGGGCAGACTTGCCGCCAATATTTAACCCAAAGAACTTAAAACCTCAATACAAATGCAAAGTATTGAGCTGGCAGTCTTAATGGGAATCAGGGAATGGATGTAGGGTTTTTTTTTTTTTGCTGGGACTAGAGGGAAGAAGATTGTGTCAATCTTGGTGACCCTTGAGCAACGTAAGGGAAAGGCACAGTGACTCCTGCTCCGTTGAAAACCTGAGAACGACTAGCTTCCCCTTAACTTATAAGACTGTTCCCCTTAACTACCAACAGCCGACTGTTGACTGAAAGTCCTTCCAATAGCACAGCTGACTAACCCACGTGTTTTACATGTTGTATGTATCGTACATTATAGTCTTGTAATAAAGTAAGCTGGAGAAGAGAAAATGGTAAGAAGAGCATTACGAGAAAATACATTTACCATACTGTACTTACGGGAAAAAAATCCACATATAAGTGGACCCATACCGTTCCTGGGAACTCCCACACAGAGCCCTGTACATTCAGGTATGACACTGAATCAGTAGTTGGTAAATGCATGAAGGACTTTCAGAAACCCAGACAAGACTTCCCCTAGAAACCATTTTAATAACTACTACATTAACCAGATTCAAACTGAGTAAAGATCTTTTTTTTTTTAAGATTTAATTTTATTTATTTATTTATCAGAGAGAGAGGGAGAGAGAGAGAGC
>RCUC01117330.1:0-24410 GCA_003697995.1 Taxidea taxus jeffersonii
TTGTTTTAAACTCCTACATTTGGGGATGACAAGTTACACATTTGATCACTAAAACCATAGACATTTCTTGAATCTATTTTTTTTTTCTAATTTTCCTTCAGTTTATTCCTTCAAGAATTTTCCATGTGTGAAGCCAGTAGCCCTTCGTGACATCTTTACACTGGCAGTGTTGCGGTCACTCAGAAACTTGTTAGAAATGCAGATTCTGTGCCCCACCTCAGATCTACTGCCTCAGGAATGCTGAGGTGGGACCCAACAACCTGGATTAGCAAGCCCTTTGAGTTATTCTGACACAACACTCAAGTTACGGAACCACGGGGCTAAACCCATGGTTCTCTACCCTATATGTGCCTCTGAATAACCTGAGAACTTAATATATGCTGGCTTCTGAGAGTGCCCTGGACCTCCTAAAGGAAGTGACACTCAGAGGTGTGTGGCCCAAAGAGTTTCATGCTGACTCTGCTGCACAACCTTGTCCCATGGAAGAGTTAAAAACATCCCTCACGAAGTTGGGCCCTCTAGACCAAGGCTTAATACATACAGGGCCAAATGATGTACCTCAAGCTTTGGTAAAAAGGGAGATGTTGATTCAGTAGATGTGGGGTTGGGTCTGAGATACGTGTTTCTCCTCACAAATTCCCAGTTGACATGGATGCTAGAGCAGCAAAGCTCAGGGGGGTCATCATCACTGTCTCCTCCAAAGGGTAAATGGTTTAAAAGTCAGTTTTATGTTACGCAACCACACACAGAAACCCACACACACCCTTCTATGAAAGCTTCAGTCTCAGATAGCTCTCCCACTGCTCTGGGGGCAGTCCACCGCACAGACTGCGGGCCCCTGCAGGTGATGCCATTTGAGCTTCGCCCCGAAAGATGATGGATGAAAAGGGCTTTGTCCAACAGACCTGGAGAAGAACATTCTTTTTTTCCAATTCTTTTTTTTTATCGTGGTAAGTACATGTAAGAAAAAATGTAACATCTGAACCATTTCTAAGTGTACAGTTCAGCGTCATTGAATACAAGCACAATGTTGTGCAACCATCACACCATTCATCTCCATAATTCTTTCATTTTTTTAAAACTGAAACTCTATGCCCATTAAACAATAACTCTCCATTCCTCTATCCTCACTGCCAGGCCCTAGAAGCCGCTATTCTACTTCCTGTATCTATGATTTTGACCATTCAAAGTACCTCAGAGAGATACAGTCTGCATATCCCCCTGTGACTGGCTTATCTCACTTACCATAAGTTTCCTCCCCATGGTAGCACATGTCAGAATGTCCTGCTGCTTGGATAACACTCCACCGTGTGTCTACACCACATTCTGTCTATCCATTCATCCATTGGTTGGACACTTGGGGTGCTTCCATGTTTTTGCCACTGTTAATATCTCTCCTGTGAACATGGTGTACAGATATCTCTTTGAGACCCTGCTTTGAATTCTTTTGGGTAAATACCCAGAAGTGGAATTGCTGGATCATATGGTAATTCTATTTTTAATTTTTGGAGGAACTGCCACAACGTTTTCCACAGCAGCTGTCCCATTTTACAATCCCACCAATGGTGCGCAAGGGTTCCAATTTCTTCACATCCTCACCAACACTTGTTATTTTTCTGTTTATTTGATAGTAGCTATCCTCATGAGCATGAGGCTGGAGAAGGGCATTCTAAGGCCACAGGAAGAGTCTTGTTAAGGAGGCTCCAAAGAGCCACTCAGGGTAGCCAGGCAGCATGGGGACAGGGAAATAAAGCCAGACATGGTTTGTGGCTAGATTATGAATGACCTTGAAAGTTAGGCTAAAAAAGTCTGAATTGTATCTCAGGAGCCATGGGGAGCCATGGAAGTTTCTTTAGTAGGAAAGTGACATCTCTGCAATCACAACCTGGTTCCCACAGAAGGTGGAAGGTCTGCCCTGAATGCTATCACACCTGCAAGATTTGTATGACAAGACAGAGGACACCAGAAAGCCTTGAGGGCTTGCTGTCAAATGCAACAGACCAACCTTTGGAAACTGTGGTGGTTCACCTTCCTTTAAAGAGAGTACTTCTCCAGTCAGTTTGAGGAATTGTCTTAAGGGCAAGGAACAGCAAGGTTTCCACTCGCAGAGAGCATAGCTCTGCTCACATGTTCCAGTAAGTAATGTTCTCCTTGCCACGACGAACAGAAAAATGTGCCTGATGGAATGAAAATCCCCACTGCCCGGCTACCCGTGGGCAGCCTCAGTTACTATGGAAAATTCCTGATTAAAGTCAGCAGACGAGTTTCTTAGCTAGCGACTATTATTAATAGGAGCTTCAGCCTTGCTCTGACATTCCAGATGGGGTTCTTTAATATGTCATTTCACAACCCAGGTGATTAAACCCTTATGTTTTTTAAAAGCGAAGAGAATGCACCCACCTTCGCCAGACTGACTACCCTCTTTAATAACCCACGCGCTCCTGCTCAGTTAGCATGAGAACAAAACTACAACCATGAAATTATTTTAACAAGACCATAAAAAAAACAATTTGCTTGAGTGATGTTTAGGGAGGTGGGAGAACCCACCCTCTCTCTAAACTAATTAAACTGTACTATATGTCCTTGTGTAGTTCCTGACATTTTTCTGGTTCACTCAGTTTGAATGGTTGCACAAGGATCGGCGCCAAGCTCCCAAAGGGCTAACTCAAAACAAAAGCAGGGTCTCCAGAGTATTCTCGAGCATCCAGCAAATTGAGGGAAAGTTATTTTGGGTTAATAAATGTACTTCAGTTGCAATCACATCTTGCCTCATAGAAAAGACCGAAACAAAGCATCACTGTTTGAAGTCCAATTCAGGACGAACTGGAAAGTGACATTGACCTTACTGCATTCATTTTATTTTTTCTATTTTATGTTATGTTATATTTAATTTTCTATTCTGTTCTATTCTGTGCTATGCTATGCTATTCTATTCTATGCTCTGCTGTGCTGTGCTATTCTTAAAATCACACCCTTGCTTTGGATGAAACTATTGACAATGGTCCCTCATTTCCTGTCCACCCCCCGTGATAATTTATGTCTTTCCCACTCACACTAGTCATTACCGGAAGCCACTGGCAGTTTCCTTGAACATCTTTACAGGCAAGTGGTCTATTCTCAGCCTGGTAGGGACTAGACATTGATTAATGGCTGGGAACTTTGGTTTCTGGCAAGGCAAGCCTCAGTTTAAGCTGGAGAGGCCTTTGGGTGTTGGTCAGGCTCTCATCAGAGTCAAACTGAAAAGCATAATAACTGGCTTGGATGCAACACAATCGTGTATGTGTTAGATATGAGACCTTCTTCTGAGAAATGAGCCCAAATATCATGCTCTTATGCTCTTTCAAACTGAAGTTTGCCAACCACTTTGGAGTTTAAAGAAAATGTCCCCCTTTGAAAAGCTCTTTGACATTGACAAGGCAATAAAATTTGGGGGGTACCAGGTCTCTTTAAATTCCAAAGAACCGTGAAGCATAGATAAAACATGTATTCAATTCATTTCTGGTTAAGCAACATACAGCAAGCACCTGGCATGTGTGAGATGCTGATGGGGACTCTCCTTTGGGTGAACAGGATGAAACTGATAGAGATGTTTCCTCACTTCAAGGAAATTAGACTGTCCAAATTTAAGAGGAGAATTGGGATGATAAATGGTAGAGCTGCTCATTGATAAGCTGTGACATTTCCATAACGCCCTACAATATGCAAGATATACGCATATATGTGCATGCATACACCTAGCTACAAGGCTGTTTATCTTCTGGTAGTAGATGCTGATGGTCTCCAACTGCTCTCCTACTGGTTCCTCTGAATCAGGGGAGAAAAAATCAGTGGGAATCAGAGGGACACTCTGAAGGTGAAAACGACCAGGTGATGGGTAAGAAAGTAAGGACTTTTGGAGTCCAACAGAGATGTGAGTCCCGGCTGTGCCACTTACCAACTCAGAGCTTGTCAAATGAGAGACACAATGACCACCTCTCAGGGCTGATGAGAGGCATCTCCAAGACAAAATATCTTAACCCAATGTGTGGCACATGGCTGGCTCAGAATGCCTGCCATATCCCTTCCCCTCTTGTGCGAGTCTTGCTTTATCAGTCCCCAGTGGGCCTTGGGTGAGGTGATGGGCCATGTTGAAGCACTTTCATGCTGAGCTTTCCCAGGGTCCCCTAATCAGGGCCATTGCACACTCTGTCTTCCACTCCAGAGTGCCATAAACGGTGTTGTTTCACTCTGTGGAATAGCTGCCTCGCCTATTTTTCTGAAGGAGGGGCTGCCTGGAAGGGAAGCTGCCAGGAAGAACAGCAACCCACATTGGGCTACTTCCTGTTTTGAAACCCAAGGACCCGCTTGCAATCAAGGAAGAGTAGTAGAGGCTGGGGACAGACAGTACCAGTACCACAGGCATAAAGGGCTGCCTGTCACCTGGGGCTAGCATGACTGGTAGTGCGCTCTTGAGCCCGCTTCTGGCTTCACCACACACCTTCCTTTATGGCACGCATTTTCTTAGAAATCCAAGATCCAAGAAGGGCGTTACTTGGTGGCCTGACCTGGTGTGAGAAAGATAGCCTGCTATTTGGTTTCTACATGAATCCGTGGCAGGTATGTTACTCGGCCTTTGCTTTTCTGGTATTCTCCTTCCCTGTCCACAGGGATGAGAAGCAGTAGAGCTACTAGTACGGTTGAGAGCCCTCAGTACTCATGGCCCACAGCTTCCAGAAGAGCAATGCCTAAACCTTGGCTCTACCTCCAAAGTCACCATCCTCTGGTCAACTGCCGTCATCTCTTCTCAGATACCTGCAATGGTCTCCTAATCTCTGCTCCCCAGGCTTCCATCCTTGCCTTCCCAAAACCCCTAGGCCATGCAGGAGTCAGTATCAACCCTCAGATCAGAACTCTGCCCTAGGCTGGCCAAGTGGAGTACAACATACCCCTGGCCAGTGTGCTTAGTTTAGGAATGGGCTGTAATCCCATCCAATGAGTAATTAAAACTCTCATCTATTAAGCACTTGCTGTGTGCCCAACGTCGGACAAAACCCTTAACCAGCAGCATCTCACTTCTTCACCCTCACAATAATCTTGGGCGGGGGGTCAGAGCTATCATTATTAGAGTGAGTGAGGAACTTGCCGAAAGAACCCAATAAGGGCATGGCTAGAGAACTGACCTCAATTCTTCCCAACTCCAGAACCCACCCTCGCACTTGAGTGTGTGCATGGACACGAAGCACTCTGGATGTTTTCTCCAAACAATAGGATTTGTAATTTTAAGACTCTGTCTTCTAGTGAGGCCAGCATTAGGAAGCAATATGAACAAAATGAAGGAGAATAGGGTCCTGTAGCACAGTCTGGCTGCCTGGGCTCTGCCCCTCTCTCCCTCCTACCAGCAATGTGAGGGCAACATGTTTTCTGTCTGATGGGCATTTTATTTTTTTCTGAATAAAACGCCACCACATCAAAGCAGTCTGGTAGATTTTGCTACATCTTGGTGGTTTGATCAGTTTCTACCTCTGAAACTGATGTGGACATTTTTGTGCACTCATCCCAGAATGAAATCTCCTGCAAGATTCTTCCTTTTTGGTTCAATATGAAACAAAATTGGCCTTGTGACCGTTACTCATACCGTCAATGCATTTAACAGACTCCCCGGAGAGGAAGAGTCTCGTGCTTCAGGGCAGGAGTCTGAGGTCAGAAGGACCAGAGTTAAGAGCTCTCTGATCTCCAGCAAGGAACAGGAACTAGCTAAACCCATCCATCGATGGAATGATGATAATCCTCCTGCTCAGGTCTGGTGGAGAACTGAGCTCATTTAGGTCACCTGCTTAGCATAGTGCCTGGCATATAAAAAAGACTCAGTAAATTGTAGCTCTTTTTATTCATTTTTCTACTGAGAGGAAGAGTTGATTTTTTCAACTTAGGATTACTTAATTAATTTATAACCCCAAGTCCAAACACATGTTGCTGAGGCATAAACAGCCCCATCCTTCTTCTTCCTTATGTCTCCCTTTCTTAATCAAAATATATTTCTCAGGCACCTGGGTGGCTCAGTCACCCAGTCACCCAATTAAGCATCTGACTCTCGATTTCAACTTGGGTCTTGATCTCGGGGTGGTGAGATGGAGCCCTGCGTCGGACTCCGTGCTGGGTGGAGAGCCTGCTTGAGATTCTCTCTTTCCCTCACCCTCCTCCCTAAAACAAAATAAAAATAAGTATTTCTCTCATAAAATGATTACTAATACAATTGATGTCTATATTTTTAATTGGAAACATGCACATGACATCACTTACTTGCCTCTCTATAAAAAACCCATGTGAGACATTTCTCTCCAAGTTTGTTGCCAAGGACATTTTTTTCTCCTGAGATATTAGTATAACTTATTTCTTATATAATGCAAATTTGAGTATATGAGAATATATGAGAAAACATGAGAGTCATGTTTTCTTTTTATTCTGGCCACTAGGAAACTCAAAGCCAAATTTGTGGTTCAATTTTGATAAGAGATTAGAATCCTCTGTTTGCTTGTTTATGTTATAATTGCCTTCCTGGTCTTGATCCATTAAATCTACCTTTCCCTAATCTCGACCTGGTCTCTATTTATAGCTTTCTACTATTTACCGTATTATTTTATTACATCATATTATTGTACATACATAATATTTAATATATTATTATAAGCTGCCATTAGAACGATGTCAATTTTATATAGTCATTGGGATGAAAGCTTATCAAAATAATAAATATTTTTTTAATCTGCCATAATCACACAATCTGGCAAACCCAGATGATAACAAAGCAGGTTGTGGGAGGGGAAGGTGGTGCATGTGTGTGCAAGTGTGTGTGTGTGTTTGCAAGACAAAGAGAAGCTTCAAACCCAGCACATGCAACTCTATAGTGGGCTTGAGTCCCTGGTGCGTTTGTCACCTAGGACAGTTGGCGAGCTTTACCTGCTATCTCCCAATAAACCCGGGTGACTCATTTCTCCCCGGTCTGTACACTTATCCCAGTCCTCTGGCCCCTCCCTAGACTCCAGAACCGACACATTTAATCCACTTTCTACTGGATCGCTGCATAGTTTTCTTTTGGTTTTTAATGCAGATATGAGCATGTGACTCTCCTGTGGAAGCCTTTCAGTATTACCCACAAAGTAAACCTTAAACCTTCCTAATCCAGTGCAATCCCCTTCTCAATGATTTGATAATTAAGAAGAATGAGAGCCAGAGAGGCAAAGGGACTTCCCTAAGGTCACACAGCAAGTGTGTAGCAACATGGGTTAAGAACTGAGGTTTCATTCCTCTGTTCGTTCATCCCTATGTGCATGCATCTATTTTTTCAAAAAATATCTCTGAAGACGAAGAAGCATCAGGCATACCGCAGGCTGTAGACACACAGCCGTGGCTGAGACTGACGCAGTGCCTGCTGTCTTCGGGCTCACGTGCGAGAGGGGCAGGTTCGCACAGAAATGGACAGGTTGTGCTAAGTGCTGGACAGACAACGGGTGGGGGGCATCAGGCTAGAGAGCCAGTGGGTGGGTGTGGGGAGGTGGCGGAGGCCACGCTGGCAAGGGGAGTTGGTGAGTGTCGCTTTGGTAGGGACGTTCGAGCCAGCGGCTGGCCCTGGGAAGATCTGGCTCTGGGCATGTGCATGAGGTCCTGGGGTGCACACTGGCTGGGCCGGATGGAAACATGCTCGGCCTGGCTGGTCAGAGCGCAGGGAGAGGGCCCAAAGACGGCGGCCGGAGGCTGGGGAAGAAGCTGAAGAGGACTCGGGGCCCTGGCATAGGCCTCGTGCTGTTCTGCCATCCCAGCCCTGGTCTCAGACGCTCATCACAGGCTCAGGTGCGCGTTCAGACTGAAGGCCTTTGAAAATAGCAACGGAGCAGGAGAGGGGCCTTTCCTTCCCTACCCACCCCAACCACAGCTCACCCCTTCTCCCTGGAGCAGATTTACACCCGGCGGTATTTTTAGCCTTCTTTCTCGACTCAGTGAACGCACCCCACATGAAAGAGGAGACAAATTTATCTCTGTGGTTGAGAAATACTCACATGTGAGAGGCGCGTGAAAGCAGAAAAGAGCGCGGGGCTTTGGAATGAAGGGAAACTGGGTTTGAACCTCAGCTCTGTCAGGAAAGAAGGTGTTGTCCTTCAGCAAGATTCCCTCCTTCCTCCGGGCCTCAGTGTCCCACCTGTAAACAGCATTAGTAAGAAAGAGCATTTGTATAACACTTAGGCTGAGCCAGGCATTGTTCCGGGTCCTTTCGAAATTGTGATCTCAATTCATCTTCCTATGAACCCTTTTCTTGCACTGTTATCATCGAGCCCATTATACTGGTGGGGAGACAGAGACCCAGAGAGGATGACCCGACGTTCAAATTCAAGCATTCCTGTGTCTTACATGTGATTGGGAATCTTATAAGAGCGAGAGGACAGCCCGGGTCCTCCCAGTATTTAATCAATTTCTGTTTACCCAAGGAAGCAGGTGGATAGTGTCGCAACTAGATGCTCAATGGTTGCAGATGGGAGGCATGGAGAGGGGCAAAGCTGGCTGGTCGTGTTGCTCACCAGCATCCCTGGCCCAACAGCTAAATGCCCAGAATATTCCTCCTGCCTTCCTGCCGCGGAAAAATAGATGAGTTTGACTTCTTCCCACTCACCTAGCGATCCCTTGGCAACGACATTTTCCTCTGGATTACAATATTATTCAAAGAGCACAGGTCCCGGGGAAGAGGATGTCCCTGCTCTGGGCTCCCACGGCCCCATGTACATCCCATATCAGAGCACTTATACAACTGCACAGTAATTACCTTACTTGCCCAGGGCAAGTGCACAAACAGAGGTTCACATATCACATGTCTAAGTATTAAAAGTTATAAATCAAGCTAACAAACTGTTAAATAAAATATGTCCTATCCACATACTTTGACACATAGATATGCCTAGCAATCTGGAAACCCAGGATGGAATCAGGGCTCTCAGATACCTCAGGATTTTGTGACTCAATCTGTTGACATCCGAAGGCCACTTCTAGCCCCAGGCCTGGCCCCTACCCGCAGCCTTGGTCTCTGTCCTGTACTGAGATGGGCTTTGGGCAGGCCAACACCCGAGGCTATTCCAGGCTCATGCTCAATTCCTCTGCCCTCTGACAGCTGCCCTTGGGCTTCCACTAGGTTTCCGGGTTTGCATAAGGGAGACTAGTGCTCAGCCTTTGGGAGGATGGACCTGGGAAAGGAACCTCTTCAGTTCCCAGAAATAGAGTCTTGGCCGTTTGAGCATGACATCCATGGTCCCCACTATGTATGCATGCAGCATGACCCAGAACAGTGTTATCTAGCAGAAATACAGTGTGAGCCACAAATGCTAGTCGTGTGCAGAATTTCAATCTTACTCTTAGCTCATATCTGAAAGCAAAACAGTAAAAAGAAACAGGTAACATGACTTTCAGCAAGGGAGTCTTTTAATATTTCTCAAAATGCCATCCTTTTTTTCTTTTTAAAGATTTTATTTATTTATTTGACAGACAGAGATCACAAGTAGGCAGAGAGGCAGGCGGGGGGGGGGGGGGGGGGCAGCAGGCTCCCTGCTGAGCATAGAGCCGGATGTGGGGCTTGATCCCAGGACCTTGAGATCATGACCTGAGCAAAGGCTTAGCCCACTGAGCCACCCAGGCGCCCCTCAAAATGCCATTCTTTTAACATGCAATCAATTATAAACAATTATTTATGAGAAATCTGACATCGTTATACCATTCTGCTTGGACGGTACATCCCCGTTGGGTCTCGCCGCATTTCAGGAGCTGGG
The DNA here is from genome assembly GCA_003697995.1 of Taxidea taxus jeffersonii. Classification (NCBI taxonomy): domain Eukaryota; kingdom Metazoa; phylum Chordata; class Mammalia; order Carnivora; family Mustelidae; genus Taxidea; species Taxidea taxus. The sequence goes on from RCUC01117330.1 coordinate 9,786, forward strand.
CAGCTACCAACCAGCTAGTGGCTGCCTCCTCTTGTCACTCAGATGTGCAGCTCTGCCCTCTCAGTGTCCTCCGTGGAGCAGTGGTATCTAGCCTGCCTGCAAAACCACAGTGCTCCCTCCACCTGCCCCCCCAAACCCCCTAGCCCCCGCTCCAGACAGAACCAACATTTTAGCCAGATCCTCAAGTGAAGGAGATGGACATGAAAGCTTAGCAGGCTGACTTCCATAGAGGCCTCCCTGATCTGCTGACTTTTACCAGAGAGGGCCAGAGCGGGACTGGGAGCCATGCAGGGCCCCTTCCTAAGGGTGGTTTTGCCAGACTCTTCCTGTTGATCCACCCTGCTTCCCCCAAGGCCCTTCCAGTTGGGCAGAAAGGCAGCACAATGTGAAAAAGGAAAATGTGGAGGGGGCTTGAAGAGTAAGAAAAGGACATATAGGAAGTAGGAGGGGAGACATCTGTGTAAAGGGAAAAAGCTGAGAAAGAGCGTGGTCACAGGGGGATAGCAGGAAGGTCTGGGGCAGAATGCTCTGAGGAGACTATTTCTGCTGGGAGCAAATGGGGAATAAATAGTCTGTACTGGTGAGCATGATTATAGGGGTGAGAACTAGCATTTGTATGACTTTTAGGCTGAGCCAGGCATTGTTCCAAGTCCTCCCTAAACAGTATCTCAACTTATCTTCCTATGAATCCTTTTCATGCACTATTATCATCAATCCCATTTTATACTGACGGGGAAACTGAGACCCAGAAGGGATGACCTGATGTTGACTATAGGGGTGTCTAGTAAATGAGAGTGGTCCAAGCTCACCACATAGGAGGCTTCTAAAAGGACTTGTATAGGGAATTTTTTTTTTTTCTTTTTGAAAGAGAGAGAGAGAGAGGGCATGCAGGGGGAAGGGCAGAGGGAGGGAGGGAGAGAAAGGGAATCTCAACCAGACTCTCCGCTGAGTGTGGAGCCTGACAGGACATGAGGCTTGACCCCAGGACACTGAGATCATGACCTTAGCCAAAGTCAAGGGTCAGACACTTAACCAACTGAGCTACCCAATTCTGGATCACAAGCCCTTACACTGCAAAATCGGGGCTCAACATGGCTTGAATTGACATTTTGTCCTGAAGGTAGAAGCCAGTCCCATCATGTACTTTTCATGGAGGTTTCTCAAACGTGCTGGAGGTGAGAGGTTCCATTAGAAGTTACACAGTTGAAATTTCATTGTCTTTGCTCTTAGCATAATGGATATTTTTTTGGGAAATGCATCCTGGGTTCATTTGCAGACTGTTAGTTCAAGCTGGACCTGTATCAGGTTGGAGTGGGAGGAGAACACGTGGAATGAAAATGAAAGACAATGAAAGAAACAAAAGTCTACCAGCACTATGGCTTTGCTGGCCATATGAATGGCCATGAATGGCCAACTGCTTCTCTCAAGTAAGTGTCATTTTATCTGTTGGGGGTTTTCATAGCAAGTAATAGGATATGCAGTTAACAGTGGCTTTAAGAGTTGCTCTCAAGATGTGGTTCACCAGCATCATCAGTGTCACAAGAACTTGCCAGAAATTCACATTCTTGGGCCCACTGCGGGCCCGTGAATCAGAAACTCAGGGATAAGGCCAGCAATCTGTGTTTTAATATGGCCTTCAGGTGATTCGAATGCATGCTCAAGTTTGAAAAAAAAAAAATAGCTTAAGCCATAAGGACATTTATTATTTCTTTTTTTTTAAAGATTTTATTTATTTATTTGACAGACAGAGATCACAAGTAGGCAGAGAGGCAGGCAGAGAAGGAGAGGGGAAAGCAGGCTCCCCACCAAGCAGAGAGCCTGATGCGGGGCTTGATCCCAGGACCCTGAGATCATAACGCGAGCCGAAGGCAGAGGCTTAACCCACTGAGCCACCCAGGCACCCCAGGACATTTATTATTTCTTAATGAAATGTCTGGAAGCAGATGCCAAACTGCCAGGACTGTGGAGCAGCATTTCTGGGATTCTCTTAATCTTTCCCCTCATGGCCACAAAATGGTTGCCATAGCTTTAAGCTTCACATACTGTACTCACCTTGCAGTGTCCCAAACAAGCACAAGGTGATGGCAGAAAGAGGGGTCCTCTTCCTTAACACCTTCTCTTTATCAGGGAGGGAAACACATCTCAGGAACCTCCTTAGCAGACTTCCCTTCTCAATTTGTTGCCCAGACCTGGGTCTCATGCCTGTCCCCAGGCAAATCACTGGCAAAGTGGGATAGATTCTGACAAAGACTTAAACTAGCACAGCTCATCCCTTGAGTTCACTGCTGCTCCTCTAGTGCCTGAATAAAATCATTCTCTATTTTCAAGAATGAATCAGGGGTTGGGGGTAGGGGAGTGCCGTATGCAGGTAACAGTGTCTGCCACAATTATTGTCCCCATTTTACAGATGTGGAAACTCAAAGCTCAGAGAACACCACAAACCTAGGAAATAGTGGAGCTAAGATTCAAACTCACTTTTTTTCTGATTCCCCAGGTGTTTCCATTGCCTCATTCCACGTATGGATTTACGATTACCCAGAACTGGTGAGGCAGAAAAGATTGATTCTGTGATTTTCTGCAGTGGCAAACATTCAGATACGGATTATCATTTGGAACACATGATGTTAGTAGAAGAGAAGTCACCAGCTGGACACCTGTGGGCCTGTATGTTATTTGGCAAGACATTTTTTTAAATTTAGAAATTCACATTCAATATTTAACACTGGGAAAATTCACGTCCAAATTCCAGCTCCTAGGTGCGTCTGAAGAAACATGAGAAGCTCTTGCCACTGACCCAACATCCCCTCGTGGCAAGAATCAGTAGGAGCTGAGTGGCCTAGTTTATCTCATCCCTCACTATTCTCTACCACCTTGCCCTTGACCCAGTTCACCTATTTGTATCACTGGACGACTTGTCCCACTTGGCATTTTGCATGCTCCCCACCCAGGCCTGCCCCCACAGACCAATGCCTACAACACTGATGGTAGGACCCGACAACATCTCTTTTTCCCTAAAGCCCCCCAAATCTGCAGCCAAGAGTCCTTGGGGAAGGGTAGGGATGGGATGCTGGAAGCATTTGGAGGGAAAAAAAAAAAAAAAAAATCTGAGTATTCCCATGGGACCGCCATCATTGGAACTCCATAGGACTTTTCTGTGGTCCCAGTTCTTCGGGCTGAGACAGGACCCTGGGAGGGAGACTCTCCCCTACCCCCAGGTATATGGCATGCAAGTAGACCCCCTAGGCTGCAAGCAGTTTGGGCAAAGGGTCTGAAATCAAGGCAGTAGGGACTAGCTGGACTGCTTTACCTCCCCAAAACTAGTTTCTGCTAAAGCTCCCCAATGTTCCTGTACAATGTCCTACTCCTCAGGGTCACCGATATGTCCTCTAGGACTTGTTTTGATTGTAAACACTACCTGGGGACTAATGTTCTCCCGCTTAAACCACTACCAGAGGAGATTATATATAAACTTTGGGCCTATTACTTTATTTTGTTTTATTTTTTTTAAGATTTTTAAAAATATTTTATTTATTTATTTGAGAGAGAGACAGTGAGAGAGAGCATGAGTGAGGAGAAGGTCAGAGGGAGAAGCAGACTCCCCGTGGAGCTGGGAGCCTGATTCGGGACTCGATCCTGGGACTCCAGGATCATGACCTGAGCCGAAGGCAGTGGCTTAACCACTGAGCCACCCAGGCGCCCTGGGCCTATTACTTTATTTTGTTTTTCAATTCTGAAATACTGTTTGCCTTTTTTTCAGTTCACTTAGGGCTTTTTTTGGACAGTGTTGTCCCAGGAGCACTCTATCACAAAAGGAGAAGCCACAGCAATAACAAAAATGCTGATGATAATAGTGTAGTTAAGAAATGAGATAATGCATGGGGAAAGCCCTAGCTCAGCTCTGTTCCAGCCCTGAGGACACAAATACTCAGGGAATTCTCCGTCTGTCCAGTGGGAGAGCCAGACGCATAAACAGGCCATTACAATGGAATCTGATCAGGGCAGCTCCGTAAGTAAACAGAGGGTGTTCTCAGATCTGGGAGGATCAGTACCTACCCTGAGATGGAAAAGCTTCTGGAGGAGGTGACAATTGAATTTTAATATAAGAATCAGGGAATATAAGGGAAGAAGAGGAGAAGGATGATCAGGCAAAAGGAAGTGTGGGAGCAAAGGCCTAGAAATAGGTAAGGATGTGGTGCATGGTGGCACCTGCATGTTCCTGGAACTTACAGGGAAATGTTAGGGAGGGAGGTGGGGGAGGAGGCTAGTGGAGTCATGAGAAAGTCATAAGATCCATGGATTTCTCCCAGGAGACTGGAGATGCCATGAAGGGTCTTAAGTAGAGATGTGACCAATCATGCTTGTTGGAACAGTCGCCCAGGCTTCAGATTTCCTGAGAGTAGAAGACAGAGGGCAGTGGATTTGAACCCAGCAACTGCTGGGTACTATTTCCCAAAAGAGGTAGTTGGTATTTGCCCCCTGTCTCCAAGGTTCTCCATCTCTGTATTCCAGATGTGTGAAAGTGCAAGTTGTGGATGTCCTAAGGCCCAGCCTTGGGTACCACAGCTCACTTCTGCTGGTTCTATTCATCAAAGTGAAACACAGACCAACCCAGGTTCTAAATAGACTCCACCTCTTCATGGGAGAAGAGACAAACATTAGTGGCCATCTTCATATGCACCATTCCTTACTTGCTTATCCTTTGAAATCATCTGCTATGGAATAAGATGCAAAATATCTGTTAGGGATTGATTGATCAACTGGTCAAGTCATTTACTTATTAATTTATGTGGGAATCACTGACCATAAAATAGATCAGTAGTCTTGGAGACTACTGGAGCTTCTCTTGGAGAAGGCAGCTCCGTGCACGAAGAGAGCAGCCAGACTCATGGTCCGACCTTGTTTGTCCCATGACCACAGGGAGAGTCACTTGTCTTTCTGGAACTCAGTTTGCTCATCGGTGAAATGAGGATAAGTATACCTACAGAGGATTGTCACAGCACCCATCTCACAAGGTATGTCTGTGTTTCATTGGTCATATGTCTTAGCCCTCCTGGTTAGCCTTAAGGTGTTAGGACTGAGTAGAAGAAAAGAGTAGTTGGTCCCTAGAATAACAAGTTTTATTTTGAGGAAGAAAAAATTTCTTCAATTACTTTAGAGCACTTTCATTTGGACTAGATAGAACACTACCAGCAAAGAAGACATTGACCGTTTGATTTACAAAGATAGTTGAAAAAAATCCATAACAGAGTTTGCCTCTGGGGGAACCAAGAATTAGAAATGGAAGGGAAATACATGTTTTACTGTTTACTTTTTGGCATTATCTGAATATTTTTATCCCATACATGTATTCTTTTTTCTAGTAAAGTAATTCAAATATGAGAAATTCAAACACCATTGAAACAATGTCTTCCCATCACAAGGACTTTGATGAGCACAGAGTTGGTCATTAATGTAATTCACAGCTTTAGAAAGTGTCAATTCCATTTTTCCTATAACAGGAAGTCTTGAGAAGAACAGGGAAATGCCCCCAGGGTCTTTCCGCTTGCTCCCCTGACTCAGTTTCCTTCTGGATGCTCTACTCTTGGAATACTCCTGCATTTGTTCATTAAATGCCTGCTCAGGCTGGAGACGGCTCAGGTGATGTCCTGTCTTCACCGCACATGACACGCTACACACTCACGGCCTCTTCCTTGCCACTCACTTGCCTCAGCTGCCCCTGCTGCTACTTGGCTTAATTGTTTGATTTGTGATTTCCAGGCGGCCTCATGTCTGTGCTTCTTTTTAAAGCAAGATCATGATATGGGAGCCAGTCAAGGAGGAGAGAGGAAGCCTGAAAGAGGAAGAGACAGAAGAAAGGGAGGAAGGAAGAAAGGGAGGAAGGGAGGGAGGGAGAAGTGCTGATTCTTGCAGCTGTGTAGGATGCCTCTCCAAAGCCTTTCTTCCTCCTGACCCTTCCCCACTTGCCCCAAGTTTCTCTTATTCCTCTACTCTGGCTGTCTCCTGCTCTTGTATATTGCAATAGACTAGCACAGATCAATAAATATCACTGTGAAAGACAAAAATAAGGGCTTTTAAATCTTCTACAACCTCCAGTCACTGCACACGTATGGACATGCTGAATGCACCTGCGGGTGCTGTTAGGTCTGTGAGAATGGCGATGAGTCCCACCATCCACTTCTCTAAGTCCCCACCACTGCCGTCCTTGTCAGTCTAAATGGAACTATGAATTGAGGTGAGTTGCTGTGTGAAAATATCACCAGTGGTCATTTAAAAAGAAAGAAGGAAAGTAAGGAAGAAAAGAAGGGAAGAAGGAATGAAAGAAGGGAGGGAGGGAAGGAGAGAGGGAGGGAGGAAGGAAGACCTGCCCTTCAGTGTTTGCCATAGCTCTTGATCTTTTACTTTTCTTAGATCTTTTTGCTAAGCCCGTCTCCAAGTGGCATCCCTACCAGGTCAATCCCCAGACTTCAGTGAGAGCTCTGCTGTTGGTTAACCTGTGTCCCTCAAAAAGATATGCTGAAGTCCTCACCCCCAGTACCTTGGAAAGTGACCTTATTTGGAAATAGGGCTGTTGACAGTGTAATCAGCTGAGGTCAGCCTGGAGGTGGGTGGCCCTTGCTCCACTAGGACTCAGTGCCTTACAAGGAGAGGAGACACACAGACATGGGGTGAACGCCAGGTGTGTACAGAGGCACCTGGAGCAATGGAGCAATGGAGCAGCAAGCCAAGGAAGGCAGAGATTATTGCCGGCCCCCAAAGCTGGGAAGAGGCATGGACGGATCCAACCCAGAGTCTCAGAGGGAACACAGCCCTGCTGACCCTGTGACTTTGGACTTGTGGCTTCCAGAACCGGGGGAGAACCCCAACCTGCTGTTTTAAATACCCAGGGTAAGGGCAGGCTTGGGCTCCCCACAGCTGTCTTTGAATCTTCAGTAGGACAAGGTCTCAAAAGAGACCAGGTGACTGATTTCAACTGGGTCAACTGGAATAGAATTTTGGAAGTGAAACACACACACTCTCACTGGGTTCTAAAAAAGGCCCTCTCCCTTCTGTTAAAAATGCAGAGACATTTGAAGATACAATGTGGTTCCCTTTTTCTTTTCCCAAACAAACAAGCAAACAAAGGAACAAGTTCTCAGGATAACAGGGGGTGGGAGGGCGAAATGACAGAGTGGACAGAGGGAGAACGTGGACTCTCAGAGCTGCCACTTCATTATCAGCTGCAGGCTGATGCCCAGGTGGGTCCGTTAGGGTCCTGGGGGAAGGCCACGCCCTGCACGTGGTTCTGATGAAGACATCTGCAGGAAAGGGCTACATAGAGAGTGAGGGGACAAATCAGGGATGATGAGACAACAGAGGGGAGCTGGGACCAGCCATTGGGCCCGGGGGACAGAGGGAGGAAACTATGTTATTGGGAACTGCAGTCATGGAGGGTAGACATGTGTCCAAGCAGGCAGGGGTGAGAATGAAAGACATCAGCCTTCTGGGTCTTTTTTTTTTTTTTTCCTTTTTTTCTGCATCCTTCTCTTCTTTCTGAACGTAGTTTTTTGTTTTGTTTTTTCTCTACCAAATGGCAACAAGACCACTGATCTGATAGGCTTGCAAGAAGTTAACCTGAATTATAAGGGACCCGGTGCAATGCTTTGGCACAGAGGTGTGTCCTCAATAAACATCTTGTGAGTAAACAATGGCAGACAGAATGAATACTTTTATAAGGCACACACAATAATTTTCTTTTTGCAAAAAAAAAAAAAAGCTTCAAATGATAGACTTGGATAAATTATGCCTCCACTCCATGTCATAAAAGGTACAGAGGGAATTGTAGAGCATATTAGAGATAATTAACTCCAAGTTGAATCAGGGCTGCCTGAATTCAGGAAGGATTCCTCTAGTCAATCTTGCCCTAAAAAGGCACCGAGGCACATGCACAGGAAGGAGAATAGAAGCCAATTAATTCAAAACATTTGGTAGCTTGTAGCCTCAAGAGGTTTAGTCAGGAGCACTTAGTGACCGTGACTGGAAGAGCAAAGTGCTTGGCCACATGGCAGGGTGGACCGAGCCGATTCAGCCACCGTCTGGACCAGTCCACTTCTAGGGACAGTTGACTCAAAGGCAAAAGGCAAGATGGGGTTTCCCTAGGGCCATGGGGTTGGAAAGAGAATTTGAAACCAAAGGAAGCTATGTTCAAGTTTTTCCCCAGTTGGCAGAGAGAAACAAGGGCACTGCTGGGCCCCTCCTGACGTGCTAAGTGGTGGGCTAGAAGGTTCCTGCCCATGGCCTCTGCGGATCCTCCCAGCACCCAGGACAGGTAGAAGAGGAGGCAGACGCAGGGAGGGCAGGGGTCTCGTCCAAGGTCCCATCACCGCTGAGTGGCCCAAAAGGTACACGAACTTAGGTTGTTTTCACTCTATACCATATGTTTCAAACATGTCCACTCTGCTTTTAAGGACTGACAGAGCAGTGACCCTTGAAAGGACCCTGGGACCTGATGACACAGTTGAGCCCTGCCTTGTCCTCCCCAACATGAGAGTCCCTTCTACTTGAGAACTCCCAGCTCAGGGAGGACCGAAATGTTCTTATCATCTTAGCCACCTTGCGTTTGGGTTTTCAGTTACTTTTAGCTGAAGTCATCCTACTGTATGCACACAACCTTTTATTCTTGCTGACCTTCTCCTCCCAGCTCGTTCCATCTCATCCTCAGGTCCTGCTCTGAGGTCACTCCCAGTCACCTCCCTGCTGGACGTGCCTCCTGCCAGTCCCTCCATTCCACCCTGTTCAATGTCCCGCAGAACCCTCGGGACTCCTTAAACCGCTCTTTTTTAGGGATAGGACATCCCTCCCCCACTAGGAAGTAGGCCCGGATAGGGCCGTGTCTCTCTTGCTCATCTCATGTTCCCAGGACCTCGCTCAGTGGTCCCATCAGCATTCTCTCTTTGCATTTGAACTCTTAAAAAACAGCCAACGGGGACGCCTTGGAGGCTCAGTCCCTTGAACGTCTGCCTTCCCGCTCAGGTCATGATCCCTGGGTCCTGGGATTGAGTCCCCCATTGGGTTCCCTGCTTCTCCCTCTGCCTGCTGCTCCCCCTGCTTGTGTTTTCTCTCAAATAAATAAATAAAATCTTTAAAAAGAAAAAAACAAAAACAAAACAGCCAACACACAAGCAGCTTCCTGGTGGGTAGTTCATTTCTTCACCCAAGACTGACGACCATGTTCTCTAGGTGGAGATCTCGGGCACAGAATTAGAATGGCCTTCCCATCTCCTGGTCCCCTCCCTGCCTTCTCTGCCATAGCTCCCACCTAACCTGCTGTTGGGGAAAAAGCCATGTTGGTGATGACATCACAGAGCCCAAGAATCCCTGGTTAGATGGAAATTGCAGCTCGGAGGGGGAAAGCAATCTGGTTATAGGCAAGTGCGTGGAAGACATGGCAACAGGACCTAGGTTTCTTTTCTTTCTCCAAGTCCCAAGATCTTTTTCATAATTAGCCACTTCTCTTAGATATAGTCAGAGAGAACCAAGATCAGATCCCAGAATTGCCATTACCTCCGGGGTAACCCAGAGCATGTCATTTAAATTTTGGGAGCTGTGGTTTCCCCACCTGCATATTGGGGTGCTCAACCACGCTTCTCTAGGGTGTTTGTGTGTTTCAGGGCTGATATAAGGGTTATAAAAAAAAATGTTAAAGCAGCTTGTCCTCTACGCTCAGGTTTGAGGGACCCCCTAAATCAGGTATTTAAAAATTTGACCTCTTACAAACTTGCAGCCCTATCTTTAGTAAGATGCTTAACTCGAAGCATCGCCATATGGTTGTCTTGGCTGATGGGCCATCTATCCCTGCCCCTGGACACCTGGGGCCTGTGGCTGATCCATTAGCCGCCTCGCCTGCCCCCAGAGCCGAGTGATCTGTCCTCTACCACCACCCAGGCCGCCATGAAATATTCAAGCATCCCTGAGAGCAGAGAACTTACTTTGGGTCATAGGTTGGGTTACAGATGAGAAGTCTCACCAACTATGAGAAGTCAGGTCCGGAGCCAGGCTGCTTGCCAAATGAGGAATGAACCCTCCTACATAAATCACAAGTCAGGATGCCCCTTTTTGAACCCATGCAAACTTGGCGGGCTAAAACTTGCTGCAGGCTCCTAAAGAAGTAGCCAGGGCCTGAGAACCGATTCCAGACAGTGGAAGATGGCAGTCTTCAGAGTCATAAAGATCTAGGTTCAAATCCAGCATGGCTGCTTTCTAGCTCTATTCCTTTGATAAGTTCCTGAATTGTACTTTGACTTGGTTTTTCTATACCTAAGGGGGGGGGAAATAAGTCCTGCCTGCCTTGAATACGACAAGGTATTTGGAGGGACCTGGTAGATATTTACATTATGCCAGTTTCCTCCTCTTTTCCGAGCAGGGGCTTCTTCTTTATTTAGGTCAGCTTTGGGAGTGAGAGACAGCCAGGCATCCTCTGATGGGGCTAAGGTGACTGCATTAAGGGTCATCCAACACCAGAACAAAATTCACTCTATCCTGGCACTTAGAACTTACCCCCCCGTTCCCAGAATTTCTTCGCCCTTCACCTAATTCTCCCAAAAAAGGATCTGAGGTTGTTGACTGTGAAGTGTGTTTATATGTTCTCCCGCTAATAAAATGGGGTAGGAATGATAACAGCCAATGTTTACAGAGTGTGTGCTGTATACCAGGTGCTGAGTTCAGTGACTTACCCACGTTAATGTTTTTTCAAAGATAAGGGAAAAAAAGCAACACCCCGGCAAACAGGTGGGAGTGAATCTGCTAAGCCTTGATGGCCCTTTCTGGCTTTAACACCAGCACAACCCTGAGTTCTGGGTCATAATTGCGAAAGAAATGGTTTCAGTGGGAGCCAAAACAAAAAAGGGGCGGGGGGGGCTTTGGACTAGAGATCCTTAGAGCCACAATAATAAAAATCTTTTCTCCTACAGGAGTCCCAGTAGTTAAGCTGTTTCTATAGCTGGGAGTTCAGTAAAATTTAAATGTCAGTCGCTCTAGGAGCTGGAGGAAGGGCCATCCCCCTTAGGCCAGCAGCGCTCACTTCAGTGCAAAGCATCTTGCATCTTACATATATATATATTTTTTAACTTGTCGATCCTTTTTTCCAGGCAATGATAAAATCTCAAAGCAAATGTGACCCCTTCAGAGCCGTTCACCTATGTCAGTTCCCCTGGGGACCCTGTGAAGCTGGTAAATAATCCTCTGGGTTAAAGCGGGTTTGCATCAGGGACACTCACAGTGCAGGAGAACAGCCTGTGGTTGAGGGTCTGAGGTGTCTCTGAGCTCCCTGGCAGCCCCGTCCCAAAGGGAAACTTAGTGAAATCAGGAGCGAAAGCTCCCTCCCAGAGGGAGCACACATTTTGGGGAGGAGGGGTGGAGGGGTAGGGGGGTTGGGGGAGGTGGGAGGGTGGGGGTGGGGAGGGCTGTTGCTTTGGCTTGATTCCTTGCAAGTGGGATGCCATCTAAGGGGATTTAGTCTGTAAGGTTGCCGCTTGCTTCTCCAGCTGTGGCTTCTGTAGGGTAAATGCAAGATCTGTCTTTCCCGCTCAGTGTAGAATTCTTGTAGGATCCGATAGGCCTGAGTTTCCCCCCACCTCACCCACAGAACATGCCAGACTCTGTCTCCATGCATGATTCCACACACCCCATCTCCACACCCTCCAATCACACATTCCACTGACAACCTTCCTGTGAGGTACACAGTACCACCCTTATTTGACAACAGAGGAAACGGAGGCCCCAAGGGATAAGATGAGCTGCCTGAGCTCACACAGTCCTCAAATGGCAGAGCCCTGGCTAGACCACAGGGCTCCTGACTCCAGCTGCAGCTTCAGGGGTGTAAGGATGTGCTTGATCACACACGGTGAGTAGGTCACAGAGCTGGGACTCAAACTCAGAACTCTAGACTCCAAGTCCAGTGATCCCTCTGCAACACTCCACGACCTCCCCGCTTCCAGCCATCCATTTAATAAATAGTTACTGCCCACCTCCCACGCATCAGGAGCTATTGGATACAGCTGTAAGACAGATAGGATCTGTGTCCACGTGGGCTCCCCTTGTGGTGGGGGAGACAGACTACTAAAAAGGAAGCCAGCAGGTTGACAGAATCATTCTGGTTGAGATGAGTCCCATGGTAGAAATATTCAGGGGCTGAAGAGGGAAGAAGGGCTGGGGTGTGGGGTCACTGACTTAGACAAGGAGGGTCAGGAGAGGCTTCTCTGAGGAGGTGACATTATCTGAGGGCTAAGTAGGAGGCAGACACAGAAGAAGAACAGACGGGTGAGGGCCTGGAGCCGTGAAGTCTCTGTGACAGGGACTGATACGGGGGTGTAGTGGGAAGGTCATGGAGGAAGATGCGAAGAGCTTCTAGTGAAGCTGGACAGAGGCTCGCCACAGGCCTTGAGGACATGTGGAGGGCTGATATTTTCCTAAGAGCATCACAGAAGCACTGAAAGTTTCAGGCCTGGGGGCAACAGGACCCAAATTTGCATTTTAGAAAGATTACTCTTAGCTGTTGTGCGCACGCATGCGTGCATGTATGCACCATGGGGGTGGGGTTGGGGTTGCAAGTGGGGGTCAGGTAAACCGGCAAGAAGCTGCTGTGGGGGCCCCAGCAGGCCTGGACCAGGGTAGTGGTGGTGAGAATGGAGGAAGGACGCCAGCTTGGGTCCTGTTTAAAAACAAAGTCATCAGGGCCTGTGGATGGCTTGGAAGTGAGCAGTGGTGGGGGTCGGTGTTCAGAATGATTTCCAGGTCCCAGGATCCCTCAAGCATACCAGGTGAAGACTAGGACCATCTCTTTGGGGCTGCTGGAACAGGACTGTGAGAGCAAGACCTGGGGGCAAATGGAGGGCCCTGGGACGAGCCCTGAATCTCAAGCCCCATCCTGTAGCAGGAGCCCTACCAGCAGCAAGCAGATCCCTCTGCCTGCAAAGCAGGCAGATAACAATCCCCACTGTATCCAGAACCTTCCGGGGGCCCCAGCCAGCCAGTCCCCACTGCAGCTAGGGCACTGCACTCTCTAGATTGGGTTCCTGGAAAAACTGTTCAATTATTGATAAGGAGCCCTCCTGACATCACTAAAGAGGACCAGGCTCCCTTCTAGCTTAAGTAATGGCTCTCTGCCCTGCCGATCTGGTCCTCCAGCTCAGCAGCAGGGATACAGGGGAGGTGCAGAAGAGGATGCAACAGTTGGAATGCAGCCATAAGGAAAACACTCAGCACGTAATAATGAAGATGCTAATACTATAATAATGAACATTTTCTGAACACTTTCTCTGTGCCAGGCAAGGTTCCCAGGGATCATACCCTTCTTGAGATGTCTAAGAGGGAAGTCCTATAATTATGCCCACTTTACAGGTGAGAAAACTGAGACAAAAGGAGGTTAAGTTAGTTGCCCCAGGTCATCCAGCTTAGCCATGGCAAAGCCAGGTTTAAATGCCAACAGCCTGGCCCCAGACTCCATGGAAACCCAGGCTATTCTGAATGGTCTCCACATGCTACTGTGGGCAGGAGTGGTGGAGCTGGTAACAGAGGAGGCTTCTTTCCTTTTCCTCATTTGAAGTGAATCAATTACATAGAACAATGCGTGAAACATTTCACTAAATCCCTGTTAGGGGCTTCTATTTACTACTTTACTTAGATTTACTAACCCCTTGTGAAATGAGGACTCTGGTCAAGCGTATTTTCCAGATGAGAAAACCAAGGTTAAGAGAGAGAAGACATTTTTACCTAAGGCTAGGCGGCTAGGAAAGGGCAGACCTAGGATGTGAGCGTTGGTCATTTAACTCCAAGGGCAATGACCTCTAACTGCACTGTGTGTATTCATATATGTAAACCATATGTATGAATTGCTCAAGTTCGCTGAAAAGAATATTACCATTTCAACGTAGAGCACACATGCTATGCTGTTGGTCCTGATGTGACAGCGTGCTGCCACACCCCTAGAACGACTGGTGAAAGATCCATCTGAAGCCAAAATTCCAGCTGCTTCTGTGTTTCTTTCTCTGATCTTGGCCGTGTGCCTTTTTCTTTTCTTTTTTTCATGACCTCAGAAGAAAGGAAGTTAGACCCTAGGCCCGTTTCTTTAATCTTCCACCAATTTACCGCTTTGAGACAGTCTATTGTTTCTCTTTTATTTTGCTGTCTTTGAATTTTTGTCAATATTCCTCCTTCTTCTCCTCCCTCCCTTCCTTACTTTGTCATTCAGGCAACATCTATTGAGCACTTGCTGGCTGCGATGTCGTGGGAAGATCGCCGGTAGTGGGGCAAAACTGGCCAGTGCTCACAGCCCCTGACTGACAAGCTCTGGCTTTGGACCAGTTCTTCCCCCCCCCCCGTCTCAGCATCCCCATCTGTAAAATGGGCTAATCCTACAATGTGCTCCACGTGGGTGGTCACTCGAAAGAAGCAGTCGCAGCTGTGAACGTGTCTGATAGGGAACTTGGCATGGAATGGGTGCTTGTACGTGTTGATGGACGCTGAGACTTGGGGTGTGAGAGGAAGCTGAGGATGGGCTGCAGACCTTACCCTTGGAGAGGCCCCTACCTAGAGAGGGAGATAGAACATAGACAAGGCAGGCTGTGACAGGGCCAGAGGAAGGGAAAGATA
>ML098962.1:0-16816 GCA_003697995.1 Taxidea taxus jeffersonii
GACGTTCGTGTTTGATGGATCTGGGAGTCAGTGGTGACTGAGAATGCTTTGTCTGTGCATGGTTTCAGAGAAGCCCTCTGCTTGTAGTGATTAACTGATCAGGTTTGTTTTCTTCCTTGATCTCTGAGCATCTTCCCAATCTTCACAGCATGAAGGTTGTGTCTAGTTGGCCACATTTCATATAATTCACAATTGGCTTCTAAATCCTGACCTGTTCCCCATGTCAAAATAATGAAACCCCTGGATTGAGGCCTTGAAATCGACCACCAGGGTTTCTTCTCAATCTTGGAGCACACCCATTGTCCGGATAATGCTATAGACAATTCAGGGAGGGCCTTCTTTTGTCCCTTTGGGCAGCCAATGGATGGCTAATGTTGACAAGCCTAGAACGTTTAAACCAAGAGATATTTTAAAATATTTATTGCTCGGCTTTGAAATGTTCTATATATTTGTTAATATGCCAGTTGGTTTTTATCTGTTTTGGTGTTAAATTAATTTCTATTTAACACTGAATCATGTTGTTGTTTTCCAAATACAGTTCAGTCCTTATGGCTTTACTGTCTGGCGTGTTTCTGTTCCCTCTGCTTAGATGCACCTTCTTGACTACTTTTCTCCTCCCCAGCAGATACTTCTCCTTTGCCACACGTTTTTCCTGGCATGGAAAACTTCTCTGAGTCTTTGACCCTCAAAGGTCACCTCCTCTGATTGCAAGAACTAGGGAGAGCAGCTTCCTACTCCAGGCCTGTAGCCCGGCTGTGACAGGCGGAAGTAGCTAGTTGTTCAATCTCCCCTGGAGCGTGAGCTTCTTGAGGGGACCTTCATCTACCACTCCCTTCTCCCCAAATTACAATGCTGGGGCTGATGAACAGTAACTAACATTTCTTAAGAACTTCATGTGTGCCACATGCTTTGGTGGAGTTTGCATCGTGTTATTTAACCCTCCCAGCTGGGCTGAAAGCTAGGGACGACTGGTACCCTCTTGTCCTGTCTCCGAGCAGTAACTGATTTGCCCAGTGCTTATACCTTGTGAGTGGGGTAGTCAGGATTTGGAACCAGCCAGTCTGGTTTCTGAATCCTGACTTGATATCATCATCGCTTTTCCAGAAAGTGTGATATGTGGTATCCCAAACTACGTAGGGGAAGGAAGACCCCCAATGGACTGAGGGGCAAAATCCACTTATATGCATCCTGGGGGCTCTGTGGCCTCTACGTAATTAGTGGTCCTCTTATTTCGGATGTCCCTGACTTCTCTTCTGTTTCTGTGCTCTATGTCATATTTTTCACATGTGTATGCTCTCCCCAACTACCTACTTATAACCCCTCCCGTTTGAAACATCTTGCATTTTCCAAAAAATCTTAGCAGATGCTCTTGTACCTAGAAGGCATTTTAATGCCTTAAAGTTAAAAATAACTATAGGAAT
Source organism: Taxidea taxus jeffersonii (assembly GCA_003697995.1). NCBI lineage: Eukaryota > Metazoa > Chordata > Mammalia > Carnivora > Mustelidae > Taxidea > Taxidea taxus. Next base: position 1,422 of record ML098962.1, read on the forward strand.
AGTTATTTTTATTGATGTAGCTTATAAGTTGTTACCGATGGATGACCCTCACACATAAAAATGCACAGATCATAAGCGTACAGCTCAATACATTTTTGCAAGGAGAGCACATCCATTTAACCAGTACCCAAGAAAGCTCCCTTGCGAGGTCTTCCCAAAATCATGCCCTGTATATAATCACTATTCTGACTTTCATCACATAGATTTGTTTTGGCTCTTTCTTGAACTTTATACAAATGAAATAATGGAATATGTGCTTTCTGTGCATGGCTTCTTCTATTCAACTTTTTTTTTTTGGTGACATTCGTCTGGGTGGACTTGAGTGGTTTGTTTGCCTGGTTGTATAATAGTCCATTGTATCAATGCACTGGCATGTATTTACTTGTGCTAATGTTGATAGACAAACAGGCTGTTTGCAGATTTTAGCTATTGCAAGGGATGCTTTTAGGAGGTTTGGTATACAAGGTTTTGTGGGGGCGGAGGAGAAGGATGCATACATGTGCATTTCTGTTGTATATATATTTGGGAGTTGAATTGCTGATTCATTGGGTCCAAATATATGCAGCTTCATTAGATATACTAAGCAGTTTTGCAAAGTAGTTGTACAAAGTTACAGTCCTACAACAGTATATAAAAATCCCTGCTGCTTCACATAAATGCCAACATTTTGCATACTCATTTCTGTCCATTTCAGCAATTCTGCTGGGCATGTAGCCGTATTTCACGGTGATTTTAATTTACATTCCACAGCTGATTTTTGTCTAGTGACCTGGTATCCAATAAACTTAGGAAGTGCACTAAAGTCACTATAGATTCTTTTTTCCCCTCCATATACAATCATATCATCTGAAAATCATGAGAGTTTTGCTTCTTCCTTTCAATACCATATGCCTTTTATTTATTTTTCTTGCTAGAGCTGTCAGCACAACGTGGGATGAACGTGGTGATAGCTGACATCCTTGTCTCATCCCCAATCACAGAAGGAAAGCCTTCAATATTTCACTACCAAGTATCACGTGCCCTTTTTTGTAGATATTTTTGTTGAGATTAGGAAGTTTCATTTTATTCCTGATTTCTAATTGTTTGTTTGAAATCAGGAATAAGTGTTAAATTTTTTTCAAATGTGCTTTTTACATCTGTGAGGTGATATATGCCTTTTTCTCCCCTTTCTGATAAGGTGGGAATTGCATTGTATGATTTTTCTGGATATTAATTGTCCTAACATTCCTGGGCAAAACTCATTTAGGTATGATGTATTACCTTTTATGCATTGCTGGATATGCTAGTATTTTGTTAAGCCTTTTCACATTTACGATCATGGGAAAAACTGCTCATAATTTTCCTTTCTTATAATAATCTTATCAGGTTTTGGTATCAACTTTCTGCTGCCTTCTGTTTTCCTTTTGTTCTATTTTTCCCTCTTTATTAATTTTTTATTTATATATGATTTTACTGTTATTTAGTGGTTACCCTAGAGATTACAAAAATCTATCCTTGATTTAGTATTATGTTGTCCTTTCCCAAATGATGCTAGAGATTTCTAATACTTTAGCTTCATTTTCTCCCCTTTTCCTTTATTAGTGTCACAAAAAAATGACACTATTTATATTATATATAAATTTTGTATCATATACAAATCTTATGGCTATATTAGAAACATGATATGTACTATTATGTACATATTATGTGATATATATATTATGTATAATATATACATACTATATAACATAATACATATACATGTCTTAATTCCACAAAACATTAGTGTTTTTACTGTCAGTATTCATTTTTATTTTCCTAAATTTTCACCTTTTCTGATACTTCTTTTTCCTCTACTATGTCCTTGTTTCCATCTGGGATCATTTTTCTTGCTGCCCGAAGAATTCCCTTTTTGTCTTTAATGTGGGTCTTTTTTTTTTTTAATAAATAAAACCTTTCTTTATTTAATTATGTTATGTTAGTCAGTATACAGTACATCATTAGTTTTTATTTTTGTTTTTAAATATTTTGTTTATTTATTTGTCAGAGAGAGACACAAGCACAGGGAACAGCAAGCAGAGAGGGAAGCAGACTCCCCACTGAATCCCCCAATGTGGGACTCAATCCCAGGACCTTGGGATCATGACCTGAGCTGAAGGTAGACGCCTAACCAACTGAGCCATCCAGGCGCCCCCATCATTAGTTTTTGATGTAGTACAGGTCTACTGGTGATTAATACTCTCAACTTTGTTTGTCTGAAATATCTTTTATTCCATCTTCATCTTGAAGGATGTTTTCACTGTGTATGGCCACCTAGATAGGCAGTTATTTCTGTTGGTGCTGGAAAGGCAGTATTCCATCATCCTCTGGCTTCCATATTTTTCTACTAAAAACTCAACCAGCAGGCTTATTACCTTATTACCTTCAAAGAAGGTAATGTGTCTATTTTTTTCTCTGTCTCCTTTCCTTATTTTTCTCTTTGCCTTTGTTTTTTTGTCAGTTTTACTCCAACATGCCTAGTTGTGATTTTCTTATATTGATTCTGGTCTGTGAACTGTTGGCTATGTATCAGGAGTTCTGGAACATTCTTAGCCACTGTCTATTCACATGTATTTTCTGTCCCACTTGAGCACTTCCTTCTAGGACTCAATTACGGATGTGTCAGAACTTTTCAAAGTCTGCCGTATTTTGCTAATGATATTTTCTGTATTTTCCGTGTGTTTTGCTCTCTGCAGTTCAGCCTGGAGGTTTCATGCTCACCGTCTCTCACCTCCTCAGTTGTCTTGTAGGCAATATACTGTGAAGCCTATCTAATGAGGTCTCAGTTTCAATTATCTATAGTTCTTTAGTTCCAGAATTTCTACTTGATGCTTTTCAAAGCATATTGCAGTTCTCTGGTGAAATTTTCATTCTGTCCTATATTTTTAGAAACATGTTGATCATAGTCCTTTTAAAATCTGTGTCTTAATAGCTCCAATAACTGGGCCATGTGTACATTTGTTTCTATTGTCTGTTTTTATTCTCTTGTTTCTATTATTTTGGTATGCCTGGTAGTTTTTGATCGAATGCCAGGCATTGTCCATGGAAACTGTGGGGACTCAGGGTAATGTTAACTCTTTCTAAAGAGAGTTCACCAACCCTTTTGGTAGACAGCATGAGTTGGGGGGAAATTCTTAGTCTAATCAGACATGGTGCTGACCCAAGGCAGGGTTTTGGGTTTGGTAAGTCTCCACCTACCCTCCTCTTCATCTCTGCTCCTAGGGGTGAAAGCCTGGGATGTTTACTGCTGCCTCCTTTCTTGGGGGGCTGCTCTTAAACTAATCAGCATATCAGATTGTTGAAACTCTGTTATGTCATCAGCAGTTCTCTTATGGATTTTTCAGGTTTTTGCTCTTAGCAGCTTAAGATACTCATCATTTGTCCTATGTTCCCTTCTCTCTAGATTCTTGGTCACTCTAATACCACTTACCAGGCAGCCTCAAACCCTAGTCTTTTTCTCTCCCTGATGACATTGCCAAACGTTCTAGTGGTTTCCTTATCTGTTAGCCATAGCTCTCTGCCCAGTTTCCCAGAGTCTAACTTCTTGTAAAGATAAGACTCATCAGATGTCCTGAAGGGAAAATCAGCACACAGAAGGTCAGCTCCAGCTCCTTACATTTTCCTTCTCTCTAGGTTCTTGTGCACTCAAGTTCTCATTACCTAAGCAGCTCTCCAATACCTTCAAGTAAATGTTGTCATATTTTATCTAACTTCCTGGTTAGTCTTGGAACTATTGCCATCATAATCTAAAGCAGATGCCAGTAGATGTGTTATTTTTTTTTAAAGCCTGCAACTAGCACGTGGATTATATATTTTTTGTGGGCATTAAAACATCTTTTGGTAAAGAAAGATGTGAGGATGGTTGTAAAGGCAAGTGGAAAATGGGTTTTGGGAATGGCTTTATGATGTGCACACTATATTTAATCCAAAGCAAATTAGAGAACATAGTGCTTTGGGTAGCCAAATAGTGCTCGTGTTCTATTCTTTGACCATGAATTACATAAATGCCTTTAAAGTGTATTTTGTGGAGTGAAATAGTTATGGCTACAGCAAGGAGTAGATTAAAGTATATTTAGCATAAGCTCATATGAGGAAGAGAAAGAAAAGTAGGCTCATAAGGAGATCAAGAGCGAAAATTCTGATCTAAGCCACTGACCTTGAAATATACTCAATAGTTATAAGTTGCCAAGAGGGATAATTCTTCTAATTTTGCCTATGGACATATCACATAGTGTTACACTTCTCACATGCTGCAAAATATGTATTAAATGACATCTCCCCTTAGAGATAAATTATTTTTGCAAAAGACATGGGTTAGGACAGTTAGATTTTTTTTTTTCCTAGTTTTGAACCCTGGATGGCCCAATGGGAGAATTCACCCAGTTGTTAAATTATTTTCTCTTTCAGGAAACTGCTTTCCATGCTTTGTGTTGTGTAATGGAATGAGGAGTTAATCAGATACATAACGTGGCTTTTCTTTCTAGCATATTAAAAAGCACTCTGTCTTCTGCAGACCCTGCACTGAAGATTGTATAATAAGCCATGGACAGGTATCAGGAAATAACAAGAGATATATTGGACAGTTAAATTCCCTTTAACTGCCATTGCTTGTGTGTGTGTGTGTGTGTGTGTGTGTGTGAAAAGAGGAAGCTTCTAAGAGCGGTGAAACGATCCTTTTTTGCAAGAAAAATCTGGAAGACCAGCAACTGAATTCCGCTGGAATCAACTATTGCTTCAGAATTGAAAGTGTAGGACAAATCCCATCAGACTCCCTGTGCCCGGGGGCGTTTCTGATGAAGTTCAGCAGTGGGGGTTTTGTCTGGGAAGGGGAGACTTCTGGAAATGGGGACCCTGGGGAGCAGTGACACTCTTTTTGATGTCGTAAGAGTTAAGGGTGTGGGAAGGGTTTATGTGTCCTTTGACTTATTTTTCAACTTTGGATGGTAAGCCATTAGAAGGTGTCCCCAGATATTTAGATAACAGAAGGGCCTAGAAGATGGAAAAGTCCTTTTCCTAAAAGTCTTTTTAAGAAGGGTAAGAATTCCTTGGAGACCTTAGTTGTGGTCCAGACACTGCTTGTTCTGTGTCTCTGCTCTCTGCCCATGGTCAGCTTTCACCTCTAATGCTCCTTTCTCAACTACTGGAATCCTCCGGCCTTCAAAGCCAGTTCATATCCTACCTTCTTTGCAAAGCCATCTCAGACCTGGACTTGATGCTCTGAAGAGAACGGGCAGGGCTTGAGCTCTGGGGATCTTCTCCATAGCGTTGACAGCTAGTGCAGGGGTGGATATATTCCTCAAGGAATATGGTAGAGAAGCTGGCATTTTGAGGGAAGCTGAACATTTAGGAGGCAAGAGCAGGATGTGAGAGGTCTGAGCAGATGGGGAAAGTCTCCATCCCAAGGCAGAAATGAGTGCCAGCGGGGACCACAGCATCAAGTCCTGAGAGGTGCAGAGAATCCGGGAAGTAGCCATTACATGTGGTCACTGTGGGGTCTCTCAAGGCTTTCTAGATATTTTTCTTGTATATTTGTGGTAAAAGTGGGATACAAAGCAGTACTTTGAAAATTAAAAGATTAAAAATTGCTCTGCTGAGTGCAGTTACAAAGTCATCATCATTATTACAGTTGTATAGAATGTTCCACATCATTTCCTTCTACCCTCATGGTTTCTTTGGTTCAGAGAGGATTTCTGTGCTTCCAAGAGGACTTTGGGTAAACACTTCTCCGCTTTCTTCTCTGTCTCTCTTTCTCATTAGTTGCCTCCAAAAACATAACACATGGGAGGCTGCATTCTTGAACTGTTTCCTTTTCCACCTAATTGTCATTTTCTCTCATATTGAAAACAAACTCAATCTTTGCTGCTTAAACAACATCGTGTTTGGAGACTGTGAAGCTTAATTAAAGCTGAATATTTTTCCAGGTGGTGTATTAAGGACCAACGTAATAGATTGCATTCAGGGACCCAGCCCAGCCATTTAAGAGGTTCTCTGGGCAAGGGGGTAACGTTTTACTTGTGGGTGATGTATCAAGACAAACATTCTCCGACTGTTTCAGAGAAACTCCTCCCTCTCTTTCCCCACTGGTCCATTAGGATCGAACATGCTTCCAGTTAGCTTTCTCGAGGAAGAGAAAGAAATATAGATCAATAATATTTATGATTTCTTGAAAAGATGTTTCCTTGCTGCAACGTTGCCCCATTAAGGCTCTTTGCTATTAATAGAGTTGTGTTGGTTGCACTGGGGGACATTAGGTGAGATTCGTTTTAACAAGAAGGATGTAAAAATTGCCTTTGCTCCGTCCAACTGAAAATGTTTCGAAGCTTCATATTAACTCTGATACAAGTTTGACGTGCTAAGAATAATAATTTTGCAATGGCATTCCCTTATGACAAAATGATAATAATTAAAAAATAATAAGGCCAGTAATAATACATACCTTTTATTGACTGCTTTCCGAGTAGTAGGACCTGTGCTAAGTGCTTTGCATATGTAATACCATTTAATCTTCAAAGTAATCTTGTGAAGGTGGCAGTCTCGGGCCATTTCCAAATGAAGAATGTGATGCATAGGCAGGTGTAAGTAACTTCCTCAAGGTCACATAGAAGACGGAATTCTGAAGCCCGATCTTCCTAACTCTATAGCTCAGTTTCTCTTAACCAGATTACTCTGCCTTTAATATAGTCAGTGATTTATGAATCTGTAGCATATAATATTAATTCTACAGCATAAATTTCCCATTTAGGAATATGTAATAGTCTGCTTTTTGAAAAGTCACAAATATGATTCATTTAATATGCATGCTTAAGTATTCTATTAAGCAATTCTAACTCATATCTTTTCATGGTTTAATATGTCAGATAAAATTACCCAAAACATCTATTTTCAAGAAACTTTTCATGTTGATCTTTGTAACCACAACATTAAATCTACAAGTTTACTCCACTGATAAATTAGGTTATTAATAATATTGCCTATAGCTTTTAATCTACTTTAGAACATCATAAAAATCAGTATGATACCATCAGTAATACATATTCATCTGTGCTGGTTAAATGCTTTGAAAAATGAGCCACAGATGGCTTCATGTTTATGGATGTCCACGTGCATTTTGCAACAGTTAATGAGGATCAGTTTTGGGCGCTTGACTATGTCTGACAGGTAGATGAGAAGCAGAACAGGTATGGCAACCTATTCTTCAGTTCTCATATGTCCCTCCGCTCTGCTTCATTATCGATCACTTAATAAATGGTACCACTTCCTAACTCTGAGCCGATCATCGGGAACTTTGCCTGAAGATCAAGAGTAGACACATTTCTGACCTTCAAGGGTTGTCTAGTAAAACTGGACAGATAAGAATAAGTTGTGACAAGCTCATAACCTCGGCCATATGGTAAAGACGATCATTGCGGGAGGAATTTGAAGAGGTCATGGAGGGTGGAGGAGGTCAGGAGAGGGGTAACGGGCTCAGAGGGTGGGCAGGATTTGGAGATGGAGGAGAAGAGAGATAGTATTCCAGCTGCTTACAGGAAGAGACAGAGGTGGGAGTTAGCAGATGAGAGAGGGGACTGATGGAAGAGAGGAGGGTGGCCCCTGCTGTAGCAGGTGCCTTTTAGGGTGTGATGGGGTATAAACTTATCCAGATAATGTGGGATGACCATGATGTGGAACATGTGTAACAGGTCTGCCCAACCGAAAACAGGATGGGTGGAATTAAATAAAGAGTATTTCCTACCTTCGAGTTAATCTGGGGAGAGGTGATAGGAGAAGGATGGGGAAACATATCATAAAAGCAAGCACCTTGAAAGAAAAATCTTGCGGGGTTACTAGTGGGGAATGATGATTGCTTCATGTTGGATTCCCTAAGTTTCTGTCATATCCTTCATTGACATTATTTACAGGTTTATTATTTAGAACAGTATACCAACATGAAAAGATTTTTTTTTAAGTCTGTATTTTCACCACTGTGATGTAAGAAAGGAAAAGTAGCCTTACTTTTGTGTATTCTTTTCCAATCTGGCATCACATAATTGCACTAAGAGGATAATGGAATTTTGTGTTCTGTTCTTTTCACATGACATAGTTTGCCATGATTCCACATCATGTTTTTTAATGAGCACGTAGTATTCCATTGAGTCATGTAAACAGAGTTGAAATGCTTTAGCATTCGAGTACTGTTGGACACGTTCGTGGTTTTCTGCTTTTCGTCTTTATAGATGACACTGCAGAGTGCGTTGGCATGCATAGGACATTTTTTGGCTTCTATTGAATTACTTCCTAAGCACATTTTCCCAGGAGGGCTCGTACGACTGGGAACATATTGTGGTACTTTCTATATGATAGATATAATGCCAAGCTGCACTTCAAAGGCCCATCCTGATGGAAGGTGCCACCAGGAGGAAATGAGGGTGCCATTGTCGCCTCAAACTTAGAGTAGGAGAAAAGCACTATCGTGGATGGTAAAATAATATTTCATTCATTGGAATTTCTGTGTAACTATAAATTTTTTGGCAACTTTTCCTTTCTAAAAATTATTTATTTATTTATCTGATTGAGCGAGAGGGAGAGTACGTGTATGCACATGCACATGAGCTGGGGAGGGGCAGAGGGAGAGAGAGAGGGAGAAGTAGGTTCCCCACTGAGCCAGAGTCTGATGCGGGGCTTGATCCCAGGACCCTGGGATCATGACCTGAGCCAAAGGCGGACGCTTAACTGACTGAGCCACCCAGGTGCCCCAATAACATTTACTTTCTAAACACTAAGCAGAGAGAGGAGGCTGAAGTGGGTCAGAAAAAGAAGTAATTTATAGGTGATGGACAAGAAAAAGGTGAAGGAGAAGAGAGGGAGAGAGAGCAGTGGACAGGTGTGATGGAAAGGTGAGAAAAAGGGGAAACAGGGAATAGCTGTGCAATTGTAGTTCAGTATGGAAGGTGCCTACCGGAACTCCTTGGTTTCTGGATGTTGTCAGCCTATCCTTTCCCATGGGCTTGACAGTGTCTGGGGGGGCCAGGTCTGAAAATTCCATCTCCTCAGCTCTGGGCACCATTTGAGTTTCTTAAACTCATTCCACCAGGGCCTTCTGACATTCTTCATGGCTCCTATCTCTCTGCAGGTGGTGCTAATGGCCAACTAGGCATGGAGGTGGGAATTCATAGGAGGGTTAGCTCTGTATCCGGGACTTCCTCCCTCCTCTCCTGCCCTTATTTTCAGCCTCTCCTTGGGCAGGTGTTTAGGAGGGTCCTTGAGACTGGTGTCTGGCTTTGCCCTCCCATGATCTTAGATCCCTATGGATCACAGCTGTAGAGAGAGTGCACAAATATGGTTTTGATCCTTTTTTTGGGGGGGGGTGTTAAACACATTTATCCATGCAGGACTGTAAGTAGAACCTTGTCTACACTGGCTGGGAAACATTTAGAACCAGAATGTGCCGGGGTAGCAAGCCCTTCCCTGATGCCTCACACATTTTCTAGCCTCGTCACATTTTTGCCAATGTTTTACTAGCAAAAGCATAAACCTCAGGAAGTTTTCATATAATTTTAACCATCATGGAATGTTTGAAGAGTAGAAGAAATACAGGCTACAAGAAATAGGTTTTTTTTTTCTTCCTGAGTAATTCTGCAGGTCCTAAGCAATGGAGACATTTCCTCCCCCTGGAATTCTCGCCCCCAGAGAATCAATCACAAGACTTGTGCTCTCACTTCCTTTAGGTCTTTGCTCAAATGGCACTTCCTCAGAGAAGCTTCTCCAACCACCCTAGCTACGAGTCTCCCTTCCTTACAATCTGTTCTTGTAACTGCTTTATTTTTCTTTAGAGCAGTTTTCTGATACAATTGGTATTAACTCATCAGCCAAAGCTAACTCCTAGAAGCCTGCCTGATGCCTAGTAGGTGCTCAAAAAATATTTGTGGAATGAATGAATAAATGAATGAGACAAAGGTATTGGATCTTTTGACTTAAAATAGAAAACAAATTCTAAAAACAATCACACTTGGAACAATACTCGGGAATTTAGAAGAAATGTCTAAGTTACAATGGAGAGGGGCTAGGAAATGAAGGCTCAGAGGACCACAGCTTCCTGATACTAGAAATTCAAATGCTCATTCAGCTCACATCTCACCGATGCATGTGGAGGGGAGCCTCTTAACCCTCCTATGTCCCTCTGGGAGCTGGCGCATAGGAGAATGGCCACACATATGGAAGCTCTAGTTCCCAGAGGTGAGTGATGCAGAAGGTGGTGATGGTTCACTGCTCAGAGTCTGAGAAGAGTCAGGACATAATTCTGCCACCCGACGGGATGGATTGGGTTTGGAGTTAGAATGAGCAGGAAGCAGATCTTGTCTGTTCTGTCTCCTTTCCTTCCTACACAGTCATGCCATTCTCTTTTCCCAGAAAGTATCTGAGCTGGAAGTGGAAAGGGGTGGAGGGGGATGATTGTCCCTTCTTTCACAAGTCATGGTGACCTCAGCCACCCATGGGAAACTAACAAAGCACAGTGCCCCAGGGCCCAGGGGAGGATGTTGGGGACATGTAGCGCCATTAGGACGGTGCGTAATTGTCCACGGTTCTTAGTCTTCTCATAGCAAATGTGGCGCCCTTTTGCCCACCCTGAAGTACTCAGGACCACAAGAGAATGCGTCTCAATTATGGTTCACCATTTTATTTCTGAAGGTTACTGGTATTTGTTTTAACCCTTAGCTGTAAGAAGATAAGGATTCCCTGAATGAAATTTTACTCATCCCTGTGATGACAAATAGGGTCAGGTCTCAGGAGAGAGGTTTCCTCTGGTCTTGAGAAATTCTGGATGCTTGGTGCAAAAATAAGCCTGCCTCTCCTTTATAGGTCTTCCCTTTGTAAGGTGGCTGGCAGCTCTTCCCGTAGTGGGGTGCAGTCCTTTCCCCTGAGTAGAGCCGAAAGGACTGTGTCCCAGCTGCAAGCCTAGGCCTCAGGAGCCTTTCAGCAGAAAGCAAACCTCTGTGGCTTTGTGGTCTGAGAGGGAGAGGAGAAGGGAAAATGTGCCAAGAGCTTCTACTCCTCACCTTATCATTAAATCTGTTATATTCAAAAGATGGTGGCAGAGAAGAAATGTATTGACAAGGGAAAAGAATTCTGTTTATTTTCTTTAATATGGTTGGAAATATACGTGTAGATCTTTGTGTTTGATTGCTACACAAGAAACTACCCTAAAACTTTCGTTTGGAATTCTGCTACTGGCTTATGAACAAGCTTAGGTAGCCTGTTGAGGGACACGCGACAGGTGACTCAGTCACCACTGTTACTCTAGCTATCAGACAGTCAATGGTGAGGTCATCCCAGGCCAGCAACCCCCAGATGACCCTCCTGGTAAATGCAGGCACATGAGAAGCCTGACCAAGATGGGCAGAGTCTGGCCCAGTCTGAGAAGACCACACAGCTAACCTGTGCACTTATGGGCAAAAACAAAGGTTGTTCTAAGCTACTGTTGTGGGGAGTTTGGAACACTGCAATAGATAACAGATACACCGAGACTCAGGGGAAGCAGATTTGGGGGGTGGGTGTCCAACATTGGGCTGAGTTAGCGAGCCCTTACCCACTCGGCCATGCAAAGGGGAAAATGGCAGCGTGGGTATCCGTACTTTAATATTCATATAACCAAAGAGCCGAAGCAGCTAACCTCCAGACATTTCGATGGAGCCCCCCATGTGGGAACGTGTCTAAGCTCTGCCCTCAGTCATGAGGATAAAGCCACCAGCATTGGCCCTTTGGGCCCTGCCAGAATCTTGCATCAAACAGAGATAGAGATAGAGAGGGGCAATCTTCTTGAGGGTAAGATCCCTTGAAAATTCAGGTAGGAGGTGTTCTCAAGCTGGAGATGTTCCTTACGTTCCAAACTAAGACATGGGAGAGTCTGGTTATGTGGATAAAATGATCATATTGGGGGTGCCTGGGTGGCTCAGTGGGTTAAGCCTCTGCCTTCGGCTCAGGTCATGATCTCAGGGTCCTGGGATCAAGCCCCATATCGGGCTCTCTGCTCAGCGGGAAGCCTGCTTCCTCCTCTCTCTCTGCCTGCCTCTCTGCCTGCTTGTGATCTCTGTCAGATAAATAAATAAAAAAATCTTTATTAAAAAAAATGATCATATTGGTCTGCTGGTCTTAGCAACTCTTCATCTTGTATGAACCCCCACACCCTGTTAAGGGTCCTCCAAATCCACACAGCCCCAGGTCATGAGGGAGGATGTCCATGTTATTAAGATGGAGGAGTGACCCATACAGTGGGGAAAAGGATGAGCAAGATGGTGTAAGCCCAGCCTGTGGTGGTGACTGACGGTGGAGTCATAGGAAGAGACACAGGATAAGGAGCTTCTAACCTGCAATCACCAAATTCACTTCACAGGTGTCCTCTTAGCCCACAGCTCCCAGGTCTGCTCTCCACAGTAATCTCATTTCTGCTTATAATCTGTGTCAAGAATCCTGGGACTTTAGTTCGGTAGTAGAACTTCTCATGGATAAGTGCTGGAATTAGGTCTAAAATTTCCTTTAGAGATAAAGGGTCAGGACTGAAAACTGCACCCTCCCCATGGCAAAGCGACTCTCTGGTCCAATTCAAAAGAAGTTCCCTGTTGGCCTGGGATGGTAATTTCGGGAAGGTGATGTGTCTGGCAACGTACCTTTCACGTTCCATAGCATGTAGTAATTGTAGGGACTGGCTGATCCTTGGAAAATGAAAAAGATCATCCCAGGTTTCTGAAGATGGCTGGGTGGGCCCGGTGGAGCCGTCTGATGATGGTTGTTTACAACCTTTCATGTTGCTTTTTGTTGTGATGCGGAAGGCTCAGGGGGGTGTTGCTCTGAGCACTTTGCCATGTGTGTAAAGTGTTCTTAATCGACTCCGCAGAGCTGATGGTGTCCATTCTCAGCTGCACCCTTGCCTCATCCTTTCTCCTTCTAGAAGCTTTGGTCATATCATATTTCCTCTGTGGTTTGAGTTTCAGACAAGTGTTTTTGGAAATATGGCATGGGAACAAAAATCGGTTTCTAGTAGTTAAAATTCAGACTGTAGTTTCTTCTAAACTATTAATGTTTTCTCAGGTTAAGTCACTGCATATTTACCTTTGTATATTTGCTCTGGTTCCTAGAAGTTTCAAACATGGCTTAGCAGCTTTTGTCTGGCTCCAAATATCAAGGAAACGAGGAAAAATTCATGGAACAGCCATGCCCTTCCCATGTCAGGGTGCAAAGGCCTCCAACCCTGATCCTTCCCTGAGGGTGTTGTATGAAGAGCCACACCAGAAGGAAGTAGGAAGTAGGATGCTGATTCCCTTGAGGCTCCTGCTGTACCCTTGCCTAACTGGGGCTCTGTGAGTGTCTGCAGTGGAGAAGGCTGGTCTTTCTTGATTCTGTATTGTTGTGCCAACTGTGATGTGGGGATGCACCTACTTAGTCGACGGGGGCCTCTGTGAGCTGTGCCCAAAGTGTAGGCAAAGTCTTTAGCTTCCCGAAGTGTCCAGGTGCTCAGGGAAAGTCCCCCCTCACAATAATTAATCCTCACTGGTCTCCTGCTCCCCAATTCACCTGTGGAAGCGTTCCTGACTGTATTGCCTGGAATATTTGGCTTAAGGTCTTTTAAACTGCTGTTCCTGGCTGGCTTGAGACTGTGGAGATCCAGCTGCAGGGCCAGAGCCTCCAAAGAACCTACATCCTGGAAGGATATAAGATGTCCAAGGCATGTCTGAGGGAGAGTGGCTTTTCAGGGGTAGACCAGAAGCTCCTCAGTAAACGACGACAGTGAAGTTTCTCCAAGAGAGGACACTTGGCTCCTCAGGTAGACAAACAGTGCTATTTATTTTAAATATTGCACACTCACCCCTAAACTCCCAAATCACGTCACCATCACCTCTCTCAGTTCTGCTGTACAGATAGGTCCCAAGGAGCACGTGCACATGAGGAATATGGGATAAGGCCGGTTCCAGAATCCAGCCATTGGAAACAGCACCATGTCTCACCCCATCCACAGCTGACACCGCCTCTCTGTGAGGGCCCTTCTCTAGGGTCACCAGGACCTTCCCCACCTACGTTCCTGTCTTAGTCTGAATTTCCCCCAGGCAGACTGCAAGATAAGAAATGTGCGAGATAAACATTGGGGAGGATTCTAGGAAGCACAGTTGGGAAGGGAGCCAGAGAATAGAGGAAAGATATTACAATATGTATTAATAAACAAGTAACCAGTAACTGGGGCTCAACCTGACTGAGGGCCCTCTGAGAAACTGAAGAGTCCTCACTCAGGCACCAGGAAACTGGGATACCCAACCACCTACTAACATCCCTCAATTCTGGCGAGCCCTGCCTGTGGCAGAGATGCCCCCCACCCCAGTGAGAGGACACCCTCATGCAAAGAGAAGCGAGGAGCCCTTGGTGTGGGTGAAGTTTACAGGGATATTCTGCGAGGGCTGAGGGGATTTGGATGGGACCTGGAGAGTGTCCTCTACTCTTTGCAAGGCAGACCACACCAGTCTGCTGGTCATTCACTGTCTCCGCTTCCTCTTTGGAGGGGCTCCATTTATCTTATCAAAAAGAAGAAAACAATTGACACACACAGGCATACAGTTAATCCCTCCAGGAGAAGCCTACCAGGTTCAGAACAGGAATCTGCACAAACAGGACAGGGAGGCATTCAAGGAGAAACACCAGGGAGCTGCTCTCACCTTGAGGCACAGGGGTCAGCATCTTGTAAACCCTTCCCACTGAGCCTCTGCCTGAGGATGTGGGGTGGAGGACGTCAGTGATTTCTGGAGAAGGAGCGGGGTGTTACTCCCCACGGCTGGAAGATGGCACACTGACAGGTGAGGGGGGGCAGAGCGGGGAAATGACAACATCTGTGACACTCTCCTTTTTCATCACCATCCCAGCACTTAATAGCCATATACAATTTTTCTTTGATTGTGGTTTAGCGCCTTTGAAGAACACCTAATGTCATGTTGGTACCATCTGACAATGATGCAATGTTATCCTTTCCATCCTCGCCCTCTCAGTGCGGTTGCAACTAAGCCAGACTGTGCAAGTCAGAGATGAAACATTTCAGGTAGCTATGTCCCCTGTTGTGGGGCTAATCTGTTCACGGGTGGCTCGGTATTGTTTTCTGCCCCGATGTGTTGCAGTGAAATAAAATGGCTTTGCTTCATCCTCCGAGGGTTTCATGCTATGTTCCCAAGTGGGTGGCAGCTGCTTTACATGAGGTGCCACAGGGAGAATTTGAACAACCCTTTCGGGGTTAAATAGTTGAGGATGTAGAAATAGGCCCAGAATTTTGGATAGAATAAATAACCACAAGAGTTTGTTGCCTCCCGTTGAGCAGAGGCAAACTTTCCACCCATGAGAATAATCTTGTAAGGGCTGGGGAAGACTTT
>ML098962.1:17216-28932 GCA_003697995.1 Taxidea taxus jeffersonii
AAAAGTATTACTACTTTTGTTAATTTGCAGAAGCAAAAAGCAAGGCTCATGGCAAACAGAAAAAAAATCTGTTGTCTTATTCCTCGGAGTTGTAATGATTGTGGGAGGGGTTAGGAGCTTCAGGAAGAAAGAATTTTTCCAGATTGGGCTTCCAGTCCCCTCTCCTGAAGTTAGAAAATGTGCGGCATCTTATAAAAGTTGCCTAAGTTAACTATTGGCAGCAAGCTACCTTGACTTTGTGCTCGGAAACCTTTTCACTTCTTACCAATGGCACAACCCCAGAAACCCAACCCTCACCTCCTTCTGTATTTGTTACTTTTGGCATAAATAGAGTGAAATGAGGAGGGGTTTCTTCTCTGAATGTACTAATACACCAAGAAAAATGTTTACTTTGGAAGTTGGGAATGTGAGATGTTTGTAAAACTGACAATCACTATACCAGTGAGAAGCATCATTATGGTTCTTGGAGACAGCCAAAGCTGTCTTAGCCCTGATTAGGACTCCATTCTATAAAGAGGGCTTCCAGATAATCTGCCTGTCCCGAATCAATCTGATTCGGGATGGGCAGATTATGCTTGAGAGTTTGTTCATACCGGCAGGTCCTGGTATGGTCTGATTCCTCCTCTTCTTTGGTTTTCTGGTTGGTTCTGCTTGGCCAAAGCAGTCAATGCCCCACAGTAAAATTGTAACACCAGTTGCTTCCTCCTGCTTCTGTGAATCCTAAGGCATTCTTCTTGAATCTGCAGTGAATCAACGTTCAGACTTAAAATGCAGCCTTCATCTCATAGCTCTTTTATGTCAGTTATTTTGGTTTCTAATTTTACCATGCAGAAATCCATAAAGTGCTTAAAAGGTGATGCTTCTTAGATCGAATCTTCTCTGCAAATGCCTCCTGTGAATATTGGTGTCAAGTTTTACAGTGCTCATTGGCTTTTGGTGGAAAGATAGTAACTCTTGTGCCCAGGTATACCTGAGGACTTCTATCCCTTACTGGGGAGAAGCCTTCAACTTTCTGGTAGTTTCCTGTTTGTTCGGTCACCTCTCTGGCAGCTCAGTGGTGATAAAATGAACCTATTTATACTGGTCTGGGGACAGGAAGGTTCTGTAGGCCGAGGATCCCCTCCCACCAATGTTCATAATCACTGGATCCTGTAAATGGGTTAGGTGACACGACAAAGGGGAATAAAGTTTGCAGTTGGAAGTAATGCCAATCACCTGACTTAAAAAAGGGAAATTATCCTGGATTATTTGGATGAGCCCAATGTAATCACAAAGATCCTCAAAAGGAGAAGAGGGAGGCAGGAGAGGAGGTCAGAGTCATGCCATGTGAGCAAGTCTCAACTCTCTGTTGATGCCTTGGAGATGGAGGAGAGGATCTAAGAACCAAGGAACACGGGCAGCTTCCCTAGAGTCTTCAGCAAGAAACATGGCAGACACTCGGATTTCAGCCAGTGAGACCCATTTTAGATTTCTAAACCCAAAGAATTATAAGAGAATACATTTTTATTGTTTCAGGCCACTCAGTTTGTGATCATTTGCTACAGCGGCCATAGAAAACCAAAGCAATTGTGTAATTTCAAATCATATGCGGGGTTCCTTGGAGTTGGGCAGCTTGTACTATTATTTTACTGTTGTTATATGAGAATAGCTACCATTTATTGAGTCCTTACCACAGATACTGGCACCGCTCACGAAGAGTAGTTTATTTAACCCACAGAGCAAGTCTGTGATGTGAGTACGATGACCATCCTTGTTTTCCAGAGAGAAAACCGAGACTCAGAGCAGTTAGGGAACGTGCCCAAGTTCTGACCACTTGTTCTTGCTGAAATTGCGATTTTAGCACAGGCATACTTCACAAGCTAGCTTCTACAGCATACTATTGGCTTGCTTCACCATGTGGGAGACTAAGCCTATTTTGTAGGTGGGAGACTTCAAGCCCGGACCTGTCTGATAAGATATTGCTAAAGCCAGAGCACAGCCCCCAGGGCATGTGGTCCCCAAGGGTGGGCGTTTTAGTGAATCATGGTGCTTGCTGAGAAACAGGACCTAGACGGAGATAACTGCTCTCTCTGACCTAGACAGAGACCACTGTTCAGCTTGTATATTACAGGAGGGGCAGTGCTGGGAAGTGGGGTGGGTTCAGAGGAGGCGAAGGCATGGGATGTCAGGGGAGAAGTTGTAGGCACCCAATAATGAATGGTCTATGGTCTCTTGTGCTGTGATCTCTTTTATTTTATTTTATTCATTTTTTTAAAGATTTTATTTATTTATTTGACAGACAGAGATCACAAGTAGGCAGAGAGGCAGGCAGAGAGAGAGGAGGAAACAGGCTCCCTGCTGAGCAGAGAGCCCGATATGTGGCTCGAACCCAGGACCCTGGGATCATGACCTGAGCCGAAGGCAGAGGCTTTAACCCAATGAGCTACCCAGGCCCCCTTGTGATCTCTTTTAATAAGGTGATGTCTTCATCTTCTGGGGCCAGGAGTATGGCTTGAGAGTTCGTCAAAAACTAATGAATGTGGAATGAAAGCAGACTGACAACATTAAAGTGCAGTTCCTACAACTGTGAGCTACAGACCATTCACAGGACACAGCAACCCCTTAATCCATTCCCTTTCCATTGATGAACTAATTAAAAAAAAATCAAATCATCACAATGAAATCAGTGCAACAAATCTCGCTGGTCTCTTGATGGGAGAGCGGTGAGGTGTTTTCCTGGCTTTTATTTAAGACTACAGAGTAAAATTATACAATCATGCCCCCCACCCCTGCCGCCACCAAATCCATACCCATTGTCACAGAAAGATAAAAATATAGGATCTTCCAGCCCCACATTAGCCCTTCTACTACACTTGAGGAGCCTTGATGTCGGACCTCTGTGCACAGCCGTTTCATGGAATGAGTGTGTGGGAGTAGAAAAATATGTTCTCCATTGTCTCAGGTCATTTAATGTTTATTTTTCAGCATGAGGAACTTTTTTTTTTTTTTTTTTTTTAGTCTTTAGTCATTCCAAGCTTTAGTATTGTCCAACCAAATTAAAATTCATCTCAATAATTTAGATTAATGTAAGTCTTTTCAATAGAGATTGGTCTAAGTTGCATAAAAAATGAGACCATTAAAAGACTCTTCTGGCAGCGTTACATAGAAAACACAAGGGTGCAACATAATAGTAATATTAATAATATATTGTTTTATGCGTTTTTCATCCCAGAGGATTTCAAAGAGCTTTACCAACTTTGTACATAATGTTTGTGTATATAAGTAATGCATGTATGCATTCACCCTGTAGATATTCCCTAATATTTTTAGCCTCTATCCTCCCCACTTGAGCCTTAAGAACTTTAGTAGCATTCTCCATATTTGCATATTATCCACTTTCTCCTCTTATTTTTTTCTTCTCTTATTTTTTTAAGCACAACACGCACCCAAATTTTTGCTTGTGTACTCCCAACAATAAAAATGTTGAGGTCTCCATTCCCATTACACATATATACCTGTACTATGGTATTGACATATAGTGTATATTACAAAACATACCTAGAAATATAGAAGTTAAATAGGATGATATAAAGATGAATACACAAAATTTTGAAGTGTTACTACTTCCTGCAGTCTTCATACTTTCCTTAGCTTATCTCCCAAGACCCAATAAACAATTAGAGAGAAATTTAGTGTTAATCACACTGGGCATGAATCTGTATTGCAAATAACATTCTTGATGATTTCTTCTTCCCTTTAGCCAATGTAAAAAAAAAATTAAAACGCTTAATTATGAAAAAATGTTTGAATATATATAAGTGAAATGAATGGTGTAATGAAACCCCACATTTTTATCATTCACCCTCAACAATCATTCACATTTCTGGTCAGCATTATTAGATCGTTTTTAACTGGTACTACAGCTAATAAACACTTCATAATGGAAGCGAGGTCTCAGCTCTGCCATTTAGTTTTGCTTATTGTGCTTGCATTTTTAGTATGGCTACAGGAACTTAGCAAACCCGTCTGTGTGCGTGTGTACGTGCATGCGGGTGTGTGTGCCTGCCTGTGTACACCAGTGTATGTGTGGACTGCCAATGTCACCTTGATCGCTGTCACGTGGTAGGCGTCACAAGAATAAACCCGAAATACTCTCTTGGCACAAGATGAAGTAAATGCCGGCAGATGAAGAGTCCACACAAAAAGCAGCCAGTAGCCACAGTAAATACTGGAAAGAGCAAAATTTCTGCAATAGATTCTCGGAGAGTGAGGGTGAAAAAAATTGTTCATATGCCAAAGGGTAATTTTCAAAAATTTTAAAGACATGACTCATTCAAATATAGGATGGACAAGTGTCAAAATGTACTGGCTCGTTACTAAGGAGACCAGGAAGATGATAAAACTGCAAAGGACATTTACGGGACTGGAGTTTACGAAGTCCATTAGGGAAGACATATGTGGAAATGTACATGTGTGCACGTGTGTGTATGTGCGTGTACACACGTGTGTTCACATGTGCATGAGTTAGAGGCAAATGGGGTCACAATCCTCCAGGGTGATGTAACTGTAACCTTTGGGGCATCTCTTCTACTGAGCGGAGTAATTTGCATTTCTAGCAGACACCAGTGCACGAGTTAACATTTAACTTCACAGCGTCTGGGCTCTAATCAATAGTAAATAGAAATGTCAACAGAGGTGCTGTCTCCCAGAGAATTGAATAACCCCTCCAGGGCCAGAGGAGCAGTGTCTCAGTATGGCACTGAAAGTGTGCAGTCATCCTCTTGGCCTTGTTGCCAAATTTGGACACATTTTCTTAACACAAGTGATTGCTTTAACCCAATTTCCCAACAGAGGGGAACTGCTTCAGCAGCCCAGTCCCTGTCTTGCCCACAGACGGATGCGGAGCTCCGGACTGCATCAGCGACATGGCCGAGGCTCTGGGGCTTTTGTTAGGGTGGGTGGTCAGTCAGTCCTTCCTGAGCAATGCAGATGCTGGAGAATGTTCCAGTCAAGTCCTCCTTTTAAAGGTGAGGATTCTGAGGCCCGGAGAGGCAAAGTGACCTGCCTGGCATGTCCTTTCTTGCTTTGTCTTTTGAGGCCCAACTAAAAAACAATCTTTTCTCTCATGCCCAACTCCTACCCCTGTTGATAGAAGACGTGTCCTCATTGTAAATGTGATCTCATGGTATTTTATTCATATCTTTACTATAACGTGTGCCACACTGATACCCATGTGTTCGTTTGCTTGTCTCCCTGGCTAGCCTTTGGGCTATTCAGATGTAGGAATAATAACAAACTCATCCTGTATGTTAGTGTTGAACTCTGTACTTGACACATTATAAGCACCCAATCAATATTTATTGACTTACGTTGAAACTATCTGAGATCCATCAAGTTTAGTGGCAGAGCTGGGAACAGGACCCACTTCTCTTAGATCTTCCACAGCTACTTCTGTGAGATTCCAGTGGCCCTCAAATGCACTCCTGTGTTATCATAAATGGTAGGTACCACGAATAAGTATATAACAAATGGTACACGCAGGAGTATAGATGCAGGGAATCTTTCCTTCCTTGGACTTCCCTTTAGTTTCAGTACTTAAGCAAACAGCAAAAATAAATAAATAAACAAACAAATAAATAAATAAATATAAAATGAAAGGACAGAAAGACCCTTCTCCACTTCTCCCTGTCTGGGAGTGAGAGGCCCTCCTGTCCTGCTAGTCTCCCAGTCTTGCTAATACCTGTGAGCCCCCAGCTCTGGCTACAGAGCTAACCATCCTCGTAGGTTGGTGGCTTCTTTTTCTCTCCTAAAATTTTCCTCTTTCGATACGAATTTTACGTATTATAGTTACCTGATAAGCATGCAAATAACTTTTATTGGATACGATATAAAAAATATTCAAGATGGGACGCCTGGGTGGCTCAGTTGGTTAAGCAGCTGCCTTCGGCTCAGGTCATGATCCCAGCGTCCTGGGATCGAGTCCCACATTGGGCTCCTTGCTCGGCAGGGAGCCTGCTTCTCCCTCTGCCTCTGCCTGCCTCTCTGTCTGCCTGTGCTCGCTCCTGTGCTCTCTCTCTATCTAACAAATAAATAAATAAAATCTTTAAAAAAATAAAAAAAATCCAAGAAAATGAAAAATTAAAATTACTTACAATTTCATCATTCAAAGATTACTACTTGCAACAAATTTGGGTACATCCTTCCAGACATTTTTCTGCACTTTTATATCTGAGTAAATGTAACTTATGTAACTGAGTAGTGATCATACTGCCTGTACTTTTTATATTCTGCATTTTTAAAGTTACCCATACGGTATGAATGTCCTGCTTTGTCAATAAGTATATCTGTATGTTTAACTTGTAATAGCTACAGATCATGCCATTGTTTGGATGGCCGTAATTTATATAACTGTTTAAAAATATTTTTGGCCACTTTGTTTCTAATGTGCTGTAATTATGAACAATTGCAATGGAAATATCATTGAGGCTAAATGTCAGCACATATCCTTTCAAAATAATATTTATTATATAAAGGTTTTTTTTCTATGTACAAAATTTAGGTTCTTCATTAGTGATAATTACCTAAACCTTCTCTCCCACTTCAATTCCTTGTACCTCAGTGTCTCATCATTATCTTTCCCTGGGTGCTTTGAGCCAATAACGTGCCTGTCTCTGCCTCCTCTCCTCCCCATTTGCTTATTCTTATTTGAGAAGAAGCAACACCAAAGTAAATGAGGAGAGTGACAGTCTCTGCCACCATTGTTTGTCCTTTCTTGTTCATACTTTTCATATTCTCTTCACCTCCTTGCCTTTTCTTCAGTACAGGTCAGGGCTACTCTTTCTCATGGACAGACACCTGGAGGACCAGCTAAGCAATATGGCAGCCATGGCCAGTGGACAGGCCACCACAATACCATTGATCACTATCACCAACATGTTTCATCTCCATCAATGTGCTTCTTAAAGAAAAAAGAAAAGTTAAAGAGTTCTATTGCATAAGAAAGAGCCCTGTGCTTTTAACTACTAATGAACCATTGAAAACTGTTATCTCAACGATCTTCTGGGAGGGACGTGATTTCCACATGTGGGGTTGCCCAGTTGTCTGGTGCCCCTGGCTACATGAGTTTTCCAACTCTTGCCTGACATCTCCAGAAGACACTCATGTCTTGAAATGCTTATATTTTTCTGAATTGTAATGAACAGTGTGGCAGCTGAGAGTACAGTTGTTGGAGACGTGATTGAAGAAGAGCTCTGCCCTGTCTGGGTGCCCTGGTCTCAAGCATGATGGCAACGTTGCCTTCTTGCCTCCTCCCTCTCTCTCTCTCTCTCTCTCCCTCTTTTTTTTTTTTTTTTTTTGGTTCTTTGTCTTGCATGAGATCCTCTCCCTTTCAGAAAGCATTGATCTTCCATCATGTATGGGAATGTCAACAGGAAGTTAATGGGGCTGTGAAAGATGGTAAGTGAGAGAATGGGAGGAAGGGGGGGGTGGGAGACCATCACACATGGTTGATAGTTGCCTCTTTAATATTTCAGTAAATCATGAGATGATGGTCTTCCCTGCTTTCCCTTTCTGCTGACCTTACTCAGGAGATGAAAGAGTGTGTGTGTGCGTGCACGTGTGCAGTGCTGGGGTTCTGTCTGAGCCTTGGCTGAAGGCCCACAGCCACTGGTATCAACGCTCTCACGTTCTGGAACCTGGTGTGCTCTCAGCCTCCTAAGCCTACACTGAGGTACAGATTTAGAGACCATAGCTGACCACCCACTCCTGGTTTATAGAGAGGTTGAGAGGCCTCAGAAGAAGCTGAAGATTAGGTCAAGGATTCCTTTGGAGAGCTCTAGTCTCTGGGTCCTACTCCTGCCCCTCACAGAGGGGGGGTGGGGTGTATCTCTCTTTCCTGATAAACTAAGCTTTGAGAAGCCATTGATCTGTGACCCCTCAAGTCTGAAGAATGGTGTCCCACCCCACTACAGAAATCTGCAGGATTTCGGGCTGGCTGATGTCCTCTGTATTACAGAACAAAAGAAAACCCACAGGGGAGAACAGGGGCTTGAGAGAGGGGGTGGGGGTGCCAGGCAGGGGGGACTTGTTATCACTGTGCCGGGGGCCTGCAGGTGGGGGAGACCTATGGAAGTGTATCCACCAAGACTCCAGCAAAGCCCACCGTGAAAGGACATCTCCCACAACCAGAAACCACCACTGCAAGGTCAGTGTCCGTGAAGTAAGACTTTCAGGCTCTACCTCTCTCCTTCGCACCCCTTCCCCAGTGAGGGAAATAAAGAAGCTAATCACACCTTTCTGCCTCCCTATGACATTCTTGCCTGAAGCCGGCCTCGACAGGCGGTCTGGGAAGCTTCTAGATGAAGTTTAGAGTTTGATGACTACCTTGGACAGGATACATCGAGAATACTGAAATGAGATACATTGAGGGATTAAAGAGAACAGAGATGCTTTAATTACCTGAGGCTTGGGGCCTCCTGGGGAGTTTCTCCAGGGCAGGGGAACAAGAGCCAGCCACGGAGCAGGTTTGATCTCCCGGTGGGCAAAACAAAATTGCTTGTGATTTGCTAATGCAAGTATGGCTCTTTCAACATACCAGGTACCTTTCTTATTCGAAAGCAAACTTGAATCTCAAATACAAATTAAAAATAGTGCTTTGTTTTAAATTATGAGAGAGCTGTAAGTTCTATACCTACTGTGTAACTCAGACTCAAAGATTTCTACAATCTCTAATCAATATAATACCTCTTGCCAAAGTATTATATTGTCATGGCACTACAGAAATATAAAAAAACACTGGTTTTAGTTTCTGGGGAAATGCCCCAGGTATAAAATCAGAGTCCGCCCACCACTGTGGTCCGACCACCACCGTTGTTCTAGTTCTAGAACTAGTTGTTCTAGCTCCTTGCTGGAGCTTCCGTTGTCCTGTCCTTTTCCTGGGGCCAGTGGGCTGGCTGGGATGTGTTCTCGCAGTGACAACAAAGGCCCAAGAGGACAAGGAGAAATAGGAGACCCCTGAAAGCCTAGCTTGAAACGGGCACATTGTCACATCTGGCCACATCCCCTTGGCCACACGTCTAAGTCCAAGGTCAAGGTGCAGAGATGAACGCTTCATCTGTAACAGGCCCGTAGCAGGGCCCCAGAGGCAGGAGGTGCTGAAGAAGTGGAGCCCCCAGCATCTACCAGAGCTGGATCCTTGGGAAATAAACGTTGAAGGTCCAGAACTAAACATTGCATTCTGGAGCGAGTGGGTATCTATTGTTTCTGCAGTTTGTGCCTTTAGTCCAGATCCATGTTGGGTGCAGATACCTTTTTAGCTTCTGTAGCGCCCTAACCCAGACAAGGAGACGGCAGGGAGAATGCGTGGCCAGTCTCCCGAGGGGTCAAAGTTCAATGTTCTTTCCTTTTGCCATTTCAGAAGGCAGTTAGGACCAAGGAGCCAGCTTTGTCATTCTAGTCTATAGGCCTTAACATTTGCTATTTTGGGGGTGCCTGGGTGGCTCAGTCCTTAAGCGTCTGCCTTCGGCTATTCGTGATCCCCAGGGTCCTGGAATTGAGCCCTGCATCCGGCTCCCTGCTCAGAGGGAAGCCTGCTTCTCCCTCTGCCCCTCCCCCTGCTTATGTTCCCTCTCTCTCACGGTGTTTCAATCTGTCAAATGAATAAATAAAATCTTAAAAAAAATTTTCTATTTTGGAAGTCTGTTTCTATCCCCTTATTATAATTATTAGGAAATCCTTGAAATCATAGTCCCCGAGCTCATCTGGAGGTATGTTTTAGCAGGGAGCCGAGGAAACCCTATCCTGCCCTCAAATCGATCTTCAGAGGAGACAAAGCAGAGCAGATTGAGCAGATGGTGATAGATTCTCCAGGGCAAGAAAAGCGGACTGAGCCCTGGGCTCTACACAGTGGAAGCAAAGCAAGGGAACGGTTATTTACCGCATACCGACTACATTCCAGGGCTGATGCTGGATGGTTTTGTGGAGCATCTGACTAATCTCCACCAACAGAATGCTGTATGGTAGCCAGTAACCTCCCCCTTTAATGAATGTGGGGACCAACACAAGAAGTGGGGAGTCGCCTGTCCTAAGCTAACACCCCAGGATCCGGATGAGGTTCATGGGCAAGCAGATCCGTCCTGTGTCCACCACTGCAATCAAGCCAGAGGCACGGGCTCCATCACAGAGAGAGTTCCTAGGGATCCCCAGGGCTCCAGGCTCACACACTTCTGCTGCGGTCCACACTCACACCGAGACTCGGGAAAAGTGCCCAGTGCGGGTGGGGAAGGTACCTTCTCAAGATGGGACCGGTGATGGGACTTGATGGGACTGTGGAACTCCTATCAGCACTTCCAGAAAAACCTAGCTACCCAGTCATTATGAAATCTTGCCATGTCCCTCAAACGGAGGCTCCCTGTCTCCCAGAATGAACAAGTCGAATCCGTATCTGGTTTATTCTTCAGCAAGAGAGTACCTCTGCCTTTCTAAGGTCCCAAGCAATCTCTCCACGTGATTCCTGCCGGTGGCAGGCCCAGAGGTATGCTCCCGGTGGGTCCCAGCCTTCATTAGTTTCCAAGAAATAAAAACACAGGCCCTGCATCTCACCATCATCTTTTCCTGGGCCAAATGCAGGAGAGCGTTGTCATGGCAACTGCGGCAGAATTTAGGACACAGGATATTTTGGCCCTGCAGCATCTTTGACCAAAAGTTACGCCATGTCACTGTGACAGCATCATGACTGCCCATTTGGGCTGTGGATCACGTCTCCTTCTCAGAGTTATGAGCATTTCAGTCAATTATTTTCTCTTCTCGTAGGCTGAACTCACTCTTGGTACCCTGCTTTCCATCCAACTCTCCAATCAGGATATGTTGCCTGTATTCAGATGTCTGATTGCCAGGCAGGTGGTGGGGGGAAAGCATGCTTGCTTGTGGGTTCGGCTGAGCTGTGTTGGCCCATCCTCACAGCTGTCGTCAAGTCTCCCCCCCCGCCCCAACACACTGAAATATCCATCCCACACAGACTTCTGAGGTCAGTGACTGAGTTGAGGGCACCTTTGGAGGACTTCTCCAAATTATTCTTTTTTTTTCCCCCTAAGGATTTTATTTATTTATTTGACAGAGAGATATTACAAGTAGGCAGAGAGGCAGGGGAGGGGGGAAGCAGGCTCCCCCCTGAGCAGAGAGCCCGATGCGGGGCTCGATCCCAGGACCCCGAGATCATGACCTGAGCCAAAGGCAGAGGCTCAATTCACTGAACCACCCAGGTGCCCCTCAAAATTATTCTTAAAATTCATGTTACTGGGCACCTGGGATGGAACCCGCATCAGCTTCTCTGCTCAGCTTTTCAGCTTCTCTGCCTGCCTTTCTGCCTACTTGTGGTCTCTGCCTGTCAAATAAATAAACAAAACCTTAAAAAAATTCATGTTACTATTCTCTTTTGGGACAACTGGGGGGAAG
The DNA here is from genome assembly GCA_003697995.1 of Taxidea taxus jeffersonii. Lineage (NCBI taxonomy): Eukaryota > Metazoa > Chordata > Mammalia > Carnivora > Mustelidae > Taxidea > Taxidea taxus. Next base: position 28,647 of record ML098962.1, read on the forward strand.
TTTGAATGGATTGGATGTTTGACATGGTGAAAATTAATTGACAAGGAAAAGTGACAGTCGTTAACAGATCTGGTAATGACATGAAAATGTTATTAAGATTCATCTCTGATTTATGGGCATATGATGTATCTACTTTCTTGTTTTGCTTAATTTTTTTATAATGCATGCTGCTTTTGTAACAAAGAAAATTTGTCTTAAATTATAAAATAAGAAGCCAGTGTCCTTTTTTTAATACTACTAAGATTAATTACTACTAAGATTAATGAAATACTACTAAGATTAATTA
>RCUC01117337.1:0-14271 GCA_003697995.1 Taxidea taxus jeffersonii
CTGCGCGCTGTGGGCCACCATGGCCTGTTCCGCCGCATCCTCAGCAACCCGTCGGGGCCCGACGCGCGGGGGCTGCTGGCGCTACGGCCCTTCCACACGCACAGCTGCGCGCGCTGCCCCGCCAACATGTGCAAGCACAAGGTGCTCAGCGACTACCTGCGCGAGCGGGCCCACGAGGGCGTGCACTTCGAGCGCCTTTTCTACGTGGGCGACGGCGCCAACGACTTCTGCCCCATGGGGCTGCTGGCCGGCGGCGACGTGGCCTTCCCGCGCCGCGGCTACCCCATGCACCGCCTTATCCAGGAGGCGCAGAAGGCCGAGCCCAGCTCCTTCCGCGCCAGCGTGGTGCCCTGGGAAACGGCCACCGACGTGCGCCTCCATCTGCAACAGGTGCTGAAGACGTGCTGAGGACGGCGGCCTGCAGGGGGCGCCCGGGCGGGGTGGGGGTGGGGGACAGCGGGAAAGACAAACCTAGTTTTATTACTCCCTTTCCCTCGCTTTGGTATGTCCCTCCGGGAGTTCCGGGAATCCCGGGTTCGTCCACGTGGGGGCTGGGAGAGGGAGTTCGGAGCCGGCCCTGTCTACGCTTGGCTTCCTCTCTCCCCCACCCCCCCGTTTCACTGCAACGTTTTATTCTGGAGTCCGGCCCCACCGAGGTGGTGCGCATCCCTGGGAAGGCAGCGGTGTTTTCCAAGATCCTTGTCCTCGGAACTGAGAGGAAGCGGTTCCCACTGCTTTCACTGCTCCCCTGAGCTGCGGAACCTTCCCATCCCCCTTCTGTTAAGGGAATTCGCGACCCCAAAGCCTCTCCGTCGCGCCGGAATCCCAGCGGAGAGAGATGAAGCTCTGCACCCACGGCCTCAGGCCTAGATCTTGCTTCACCTAGCGCGTCTCCACACTGCACCCTTTTTCTTCTGGCCTCCTTCCCCGCGCCCAACCCCCCTCTCCCACCTCCACCAGCATCCCCGAAGTGGGGGGGGGGTGTAAAAAAGCCAGAGGGAACAGTCGTCTCCTGGTGGTGGAACGAGGTATCACACTGTCCGGCTCGGGTCCGTCCAGCCTGGGACCTCGCAGCGCGCGACGGTGTCTCCCTTCACACCAGCCTCTTCTATGCAGCAAGAGACCAGGGACTTTACCAAAGTCGCCCCGCGGGCTGGGCCCTCTGCGCCTCCGTCCTCCCGTATGGAACAGAAAGCCATGATGTTTTAAAGCCGAGCCAGCGAAAGCCAAGCCCCTCCTCCCTCTTTGGTGTTCTAGAGCTATAAAGAAGGTGAAGGGGGAAGAGCTGACTGAGATCTCTCGCGCCACTGATGTATGAAGGGTGAGGGTGAGGCGATCCCTGGCCTGAGAGAGCCCCCACATAAATGGGGGAGTTGGTCCCAAGCAACAGGCAAAAGAACAGGTTGCAGTCGGTTGTTGCCCAGCGTCAGGGGTCTAGTGCAGGCGCACTTCGGACCAAAATGATGGGGAGAGAAAGCTACTCTGGGCAGAGCAGAGGGGGTCAATAATTAGCAGGAGTCTTTCACTCTCTCTCTGGCCCCCTAGCCCTGCAGGGCAATCACCAAGGAAGTCATCAGAGTTTTATTGGAAGTGGACACTTGCAGCTGGAGACCCCATCCTGTGTGGAGGGGGGGGGCGCGGCGGGAATCCTCTGTGTACAAGACCACCAAACTCTCTGGCTTCCAGTTCTTTCCCATCCGCAGTGGGCCTTTGGGTACACCCTCTCCCTAGAGACCCCTTCCCACCAAAATGAGGGGAAGGGACAGACCCAGCTCCCAGGCCAAGAGGTGGGCATGCCTAGTCCAGCCTTGACCGTGGAGCTGGCTTCGTACTGGAACTCAAGGGGTTCACTGGGGCTGTGCCTGGGTCGGGAGCTCAGAGAGCTTCAGGCCGTCAGCAGCTGGGCTCCACGTAGTTCCCTGGGAAGAATCCAGTCCCCTCCGAGCTGACGCCCTCACACCAGCCATCTGAGTAGCGGCGTGTAATGCAGATGATGGTCCCTTCGGTGAAGGAGAGCTCGTTATCCTTCTGGCGGTTGTATGGGTACAGTGTCACCACTGCGGGATGGGAGGAAGGGTTTCCATGAGATGTGCCTCGCCCTACCATGGGGATGCCAGGAAACATCTTAGGGGATGGCTGCAGGGAGTGGGGCTCCAAAGTTCTTGGGACCCCCTCCCCAGCTGGGTTTAATAATACTCTGCCAAGTCAGCTGCCTGTCTTTCCAGCTTGATTCACCACTCCTGGATGAACGTTTGGTCAGTTCATCAGAAAATAGGTGTGCGTGTAACAGGTTCATACCTTTGCAGATTCTAAAGTAGAAGGAGGGGGGCATCCCTAGTCCCAGGAGTCAGGTACCTTTCTCCAGGTAGGAAGCAGGAACCCAGCTAGGCTCTTCAGGGCCAAGGTCTGGTAGGGGCAGAGGTGGCAGCCCCAATTCATCTAGATCCGGGGGCGGAGGAGGGGGCAGATCCAGGGGCAGAGGCAACTCTGGTGCTGGGAAGGAAAAGAGAGAGCCTGCAGATGTGGCACAGGGGACCCCCTCCAATAGCCCCCAGGAAACTTCGCTGTTCAAAGTCGGCGCTCCTGCGTCTACCGATTTTCTGTAATCTTTCTCCAGCCCCTGCCCATCCTGGCCACCACCATGAGGCTTCTAGAACGTCTCAGCAAACACACAAATGTTGAGCAATGTAGGCTAGTGAGGCACTGCCACTCAGCTGGGTGACCCCCCGGCAAGTCAATTGAACCTGCCAGCCCCTGCTTCCATCTGTTAAATCATTGTGTGAAGATTCTCCTAGGGCTGTTAAAGTTCAAGTGCAAAAATGGATGAGAAGCTTGAACACAGAGCCTGGCAGAAAGCAGGCTCTAAGTTGTTAGTCCACTTTGGCCTCTTCTCCGGTTACCCCCGTAGCCGGGACGAGGCGGGCGATTGGAGGGAGAGGGAGAGGATGGGGAGGTGAGAAGAGACCCCGCGATTGAGCCAGGAGAGGGCGGAGCTCCTTACCCGGCAGGGGCAGGGACACTTCCTCCAGCAGAGGGGGCGGCAGGAAGACCTCGGAGGCCGGTGGAGGGGGTGGGGCCGGGGGGCTGGGGAGAGGTGGGGGTGGGGGTGCTGCCTGCCCCTTGGTCGTGGAGACCCCACCGACGCCTTCGCCGCTGCTGAAGACCAGAGAAAGCGGGGCTCGGCTAGGCTGGGGGACACCTTCCCTAACTCAGCATCCCCCCCTCTGGCCCCGCCCCCTCAGTCGTGCGCCCCAGGCCTGTGATGAGAGTCCTCCCGACCCTAGCAGTCACCCTGACAACTGGCTGGAGGCCCCTTCAACCCCCCCCCCTCAACTTGCACTCTTGGGGCTCACCCTGCCGAGGCCAGGGAAGAGGCGGAAGAGGCGGCAGAGAGTTTGCCCTCGGGCACCACGGGGAGCAGCACCGGCTCCGGGATCCGGGGTGGCCTCCTGGGGAGGGAGGGGAGAAAAGTCGAGGGGTGTCGTCAGTTGGGGGAAGGAAGGCCTGGCGAGCAGGGGTCAGGTGCGGGGAGGAGGAAGTTTGGCTTCTCTGCGTAGAGAGTAGGGGGAGGAAAGTTTCAGGATCGCGAGGTCTCACCCCAGGGTGGCGGAGGCCGGTGTGGCAGGCGCCTTGATGCTCTTTCGCGAGAGGGTCCCGGTTCGCGACAGCTGCGTGGTCAGATCCTGCGGCGGAGCAGGGGGCTAGGCTGACGTCTATGACTCCCCCCCACTCCCCGGGATAGCCCCCGTGGTCCCACAAAGGAAACAAGGGAGAGGCGGCGGAGAACTGGGAGGAAGAGAGCGGGGACAGCAAGTTCCCACTTCCACTCCCCAGCCCCCTCTCCCACCCCACCCCACAGCCTCCCCGTCTGGCTGCCGCCAGGCCCCGGGGCCTCTGGTCCGCCGCCGCAGGCGCTGCGGAAACCTGGAGCAGACACGGTCTGAAGGCCACTTCCTCTGCTCAGCCTGGCAGCCACACCTCGCGCCCAAAGCATCTCCGTGGCCAGCTTGGTGGTCTCTAATTCTGATAGACCCCAACCCCAATGCGGGGCTGAGGAGGTGGGGGGCGGGGGAGAGGACCATCACACTTAGAAAGAGCCCACCTGCCATTTCTTTTTTTTCCCCACCTGCAGTTTTGACGGGCCTGCACAACCGGCTTTGGACAGAGAGGGCCAGAGCTTTCAAAATGCACAAAAGGCCAGGCCAAGCCCACAGGCAAGGGAGGACGTCTGTAACTGGTGGGGTGTCCCCCAGCATGGGGGACATAGGGGTTGCTGTCCTCCGCTATACTCCACGAGGCACAAGACAAGAGGAACCCCAGAGGAGTCATAAAGAATCGAAGCTGGGCAATGAGAAGAACTTACCCGTGCCTGAAGGAGGGGGTGTTGTGGGACAGGAAGGGTTTCCAGGGATCACTTAGACCCAGGGGAGCATTAATCTAATCTGGAAAGTTGGCCCCGGGGGAACTGAGGAAATGGGGTGGGGCCAGTGTCCTCTCCCACCTCTCAGGGAGAAGGAAATGGCAGGGTCTTGCTCCCCTGTCCTCACCAGGCCCCCTTTAAGGGGCTGTACCCCCATCTGTTCCCACGCAACTGCAAGCAGCTCTGGGGCGAGCGCTCAGTGCGCTCAGTGGGGCGACCTCAAACCTCCAGACAGAGGAAGTTGCCCTTCTGCGGCTGGGGAGCCATTGTCATGCACACCCTGACACCGCCCCTCCCCCTCTTCCCCTTCACAGGCACCCAGCCCCCACGGAAGGGGCTGCTCAGATGCACCCTCAGCAGATCACCCGAGGACATGGTCAAGGCCAGCTGTGGAGGGAGGAGGGGTTAGGAAGGACTTTCAAGGAGGGAGGCTTGGAGAGGAGGGGTCCAATTAGGGTGATGGCTTCAGGGGAGTCAGGAAAGATGAGGGCAGGTTGAGACATGCAGGGATGTAGATGGGGAAGAGAACTGGGGACCTGGGGAGAAAGGAGCCTTGAAAAGGAGACCACGGTGGGTTGTGGGAAGGAGGAGGGCCCCTCTCCCTACCTTGATCCCATGGCCAATGTCATCCAGGCAGCCAAAGTTGAGGGGTCTCCTGTAGTAGGGCGTGAGGGGTGGGAGGCTGTCAGGGGCAATGACTTTCTGGCCAGGGGGCAGCCGCTGGACCGTGGCCAAGGTGCCGATCTCCCTTCGGGCCACCTTCTCCATGTGCATGTTCACCATCTGCCACGACAGGGTTTGAGGCGACAGTGGGCCAGGCTCTCTATATGGCGCCCTTCCTCTGACTAGAGGAAGAGGATAGAGACTTTGGGATGGGAGGTTAGGGGCCAGGGGAGGCCGTGAGGTCCAGAGAAAGAGTAAATGCTGTCCCTGGGGTCACTTGGAGTTTGGGAAAAGAATTGCCAGGGGAGGATGGGGCCACTTTGGGAAAAGAATTGCCAGGAGAGGATGGGGCCACTTTGGAGCAACTTCCTCGTGGAAGAGAATGAGGGTTATTATTAGCTGAGCAGGAACCAGAGGAAAAGAGAAAACACAGCTCCCTGGGGCTGCCGGGGCTGCGCTGGGTTGGCTCTGAAGCGCAGGTGGATAACGCGGAGGGTGGCAGAGCATGGTGGCCAGAGAGCCTGTCTCTCTGGCAGGGACAAAGCAGTGAATTCATGGCCTCTTGGAATGTCACATGGGGATGTCACATGGGGAGACTCACAACACGGAGAGGGTGGGAACTCTGGTCTGCCGGGGTGAGAGGAAAAGGCCCTGCCCACAGGGAACACGCTGGGGATGTGCAGGCCAGGCCCCTGTGTCGGGGACGGGTGCACGTGGTTGATGGGGCAAGTCCTCAGCCAAGGATCCAGGAAGGAAGGAGGAGGGCGTGTGTGTGTGTGTGTGTGTGTGTGTGTGTGTACACACTGGATGGGTGGGGAGCGAGCGGGGGGGGGGGGGGGGGGGGGCGGGGCATGGCACAGTGCCTTCAGGACTGAAGATGACCTTGCCAGGCACACATGCTCTGGGACGAGGACACTGATTAAGTCACTGCCTGTGTTTAGCAGGGAACAAGATCCATTTGCCTCTTTCCTGTTCTAGCGGCCTCCGCAGTTGGTGAATTCTGCTGTATGAGGCAGGATAGAATTCAGATGGAAGTCAGAAAGGAAAAGGACTGCCTTCAAAGAGTTCCTAGTCTGGTAGGGCAGCAGGGCTCAGCACAGGGACATGCCACAGAGATAAGGAGGCTCAAAACCCTTGGGAAGTGCAAGCATTTGGAGGAAGGTGGGAAAGAACTTTTTGGGAAAGAACATGACTGAATGGGGCTGAAGGATGGGCTGCCAGGGCAAGAAGCCCTCCTCCAGCCCTTACCTGGCCCAGCGTGTTCACACGGGCTTCCACCTGCCGCAGCGAGGCCGCCTGCAGGTCCAGCATCCGAAGAGTGTGTCCCGCCAGACTGCCCACTTGATAGGCCACACTGGCCAGCGCCTGGGTGGTAAAGGCCATGGTCTCCTCCAGCGCTTTCCGCTTGTCTGTGGCCTGAAATACATACAGCTCCGGTCGGTGGCCAGCCCCGTCCACTAGATCGCTGGCTGGGTAGGTAGGATGGGAGAGGGAGAACGTGGGGGCTGAACTGGGAGAAAGCGCTACAACTCCAGATGTTGGACGTGGTTTCCCTGAGAGGGACTTGGGAACATTAGGAGGGCGAATCTGTTACCCTGAGGAATGGGGGTGTAAGGGGACAGAAAGAGCTCCCTCCTCCAAGACTCAAGCTGCAGATTGACCCCACTACCTCCAGAGGACCTTTGGGAATAAAGGGTGAAGAGTAGGAAGGAAAGAGGAAAGTGGTACCTTCAAACTTAAAAACTAATCGATGGCAGCTCCCCTAGACCCTCTAACCAGAATCCCCTGGGGAGTGAGGTCGATGAATCTATGCCTTTAAAAGCCCCCCAGGGGACTCTTGTGCTCCTGTCTTTCTCCAGTCTGCAGAGTAGTGTTTAGGAACCAATGATCTAGCACATTTTATGAGATAAGGAAATTGAGGCCAGAGAAGAGTGACTTCATTCATTCCTTCCAGTAGCTTCCCAATACACTGAAAATATAATCCAGACTTCTAGCCATGACCCACAGGGCTGGCTCTGCTTTTCCTTCCTGGCTTTCCTCTACCGCTCCCTCTCATTCCCCTCCAGGCACAGTGGCCATTAGGTTCCTGTTCCTGGATCAAGCTAAGATTGTTTCTACCTCAGGACCTTTGTACTTGCTGTACTTCTTTCTATAAACCTTATTATTGAGTCTCAGCTCCTCAGAGACATGTTTCATCACCACCCTAAGATTCTCCTAGCCTACTTCTGTATTGACTCTCTACCACGTCTACCCTGTTCTCTTTTCCTCATATCATTTAGCACTACCTATCAGAAATTATCTGTTTACTTCATTATCTATTTCTTCCCACAGACTAACATGTAAGCGCTGGGAGGGCAGAGAGCTTGTCTGTCTTATTCTGTATCCTACCCTGGAAAAGTCCCCAAAACACAGATGATATTTAATAAATATGTATTTGTGAGTTAATTAATGAACTGAATATGAACCCACACACTTGCTGGGCATCTCCTTACTGTATGCCAGGCACTGTGCCAGGTGCTGGCCAGAGTCACACTGGCAGTCAGCGGTGGGAGGATGGGCAGTGAATGGCTGAAGACAGAAGAGGGTTTTTTTTGTTTTTTTGTTTTTTGTTTTTTCAGTTCCAGATAAAACCATGGGGCTAGAGCAAAACTCCTCTGGTCATTTGGTTCCCCAGGCAGCTTCCTCATCTCAGGTCAGATCATGGAGGTGCTGCCATTTAGCCTGTAGCCTTCTCTAGCGGGTAGGGGTGAGTCCAGGGCAAGTCTGGGCCAGGCCCACACATAGGCAGGCAAGGTTGCACCACAAGGTCTCCTTGCTAACGGTCCCCGGGTGCTCCCCAAGGCCTACCCTACAGAGAGCAGACCTGGAACCTCTCAGAGCAGGGTGCCTCCAAAGGAGCCTGAGCCAGGCTGGAGTCAAAGGGCAGGCCCAGAACCTTCTGGGCAGTCCTTCCTGGCCTTTCTGCTCCAACTGCTGGATGCTCATTTGCATGCGATTTACATATCACGTAATCTCATCAGCATATGTCACCAAGAGCCTTGAAAAGGCAAAGAAATCAACCCTGGATGTTTAAACCAGAAAGGAGAGCAGGTCTTGTTCTAGCTCAAGATCTTCCTTTAGTAGGTGAGGACACGAAGGCCCAGAACAGGCTAGTGACTACTCACTCCTCCTTGGTCCGCACCCAGATTTCCCAGCTCGCCTCACCATCACTGTCCCCAGTTTGGCCTGCCATGTGGAGCTGTCAGCCCAGACAGGAGAATGTCTGCATGTCTGCTTGGGCCCAGCACCGGGAGGCTGGAGCCGGGTGGGTACCTACTGACCCCTGGTTTGGGGCTTGGCCCAGAGTTAGGGGAGTTAGGTCGGGAGGCACAAAGGTGTGAGATCCATTGTCAAGGCTCACTGCTTACTTGCCATGCAAATTACCTTGTCTGTAAACTCAATGGACTCTGACGTGAACTCTGCTATCGACCCCAGCCTGCCCTTCCCCCATTCCCCATGGGTTTCCTGACACCTGGTTGGGGTGCAAGGAGGGGGTGGGGGAGAGGCAGAGGGCGTGGGAACCAGGTCTTGTTTAAGGGCAGTGCTGAGAAGTCATCCAAGCCCTTTGTAGGCATTTGCTCCCCAGACGGGGGTCCTCAGAGAGGCCGGGAAAGGTAACTAAGGTCAATTAGTTAGTGTTCCACATGAAGGAAGCGGGAGCCTGGGGACTCTGACCTGCGTGTTTTTGCAAGGGCCGCCTCGCCTCACTAGAATTGACTTTCATTATCTCTATGTGCCTTTCATCCTTCCGACGGAAGACGATGATGGTGATGGCAGTAACGGTAATAGTTCCCATGCATCCCGCCCCTCCTAAGGGGCAGGCACTGGGTTTAGTTCTTTAACAGCTTCTCGTGTTGAACCCACGTGACCCCCGCAGGGAAAGGTGTAAGCATCAGAGGTGAGGTGACCCTCCTTTCCGTGGGTCCTGTAGTTGCTGGGTGGCCGAGTTGGCAAATGGACTCAGGTCTTTGGGACCCCAAATCCTGCGTGCACAGAACCGCTTCTCTCCTTGTCCGTAGGAGAAGCCTGCCTTCCAGCACCCTGAGAACCTGGCCGGCTTACAAGCCACGGTCCGTCTCATCCACAAACAGGTCACTCAACATCTACACGAACAGCAGTTATTCAACTAGAGGTTTGGGGTTGGACTCCGGAGTCAGAGTTCTGGGTTCGAATCCCGATTTCGCCACCAGCTCAGAGACATTGGGAAAGGGAGTGGATCTGGGTGAACTTCGGCTCCCTGGCTGTGGAGTGGGGGTGGTTCTCCCCTCTCAGGACTCGAGGGAGGACTACAAGAGGCCACCCGGGCAACATGTCTGCCCAAAGGAAGGGGGCAGAACATTCTCACTGGTATCATCACTGACTCTCTTTCATCTGTCATTTTCCCAGAAGCACGTGCTACTTTCATTATTTTTTTCAATGCTCTTACTGAGCCAGGAGGTCCCCGGGCATGCCAGTGCAAAGAAACTGTCTGTAAGTCCTAGGGCATGTCAGGGAAGAAGAAAGGTGGAGAGGAGAGAGCTTAACTTCAGAAGTCAGCAGGCTGGGGCGCCTGAGTGGCTCAGTGGGTTAAGCCTCTGCCTTAGGCTCAGGTCATGATCTCAGGGGCCTGGGATCAAGCCCTGTATTGGGTTTTCTGCTCAGCAGGGGACTTGCTTCCCCCTACCTCTCTGCCTACTTGTGATCTCTCTCTCTCTGTGTCAAATAAATAAATAAAAAATCTTAACAACAACAAAAAAAAAAACCAGAATGGCTGACTTAGCCAGCATTTAAAAAAAAAAAAGTCAGCAGCAGCTCTGCCAAGTCTAAGCCCTGTGACCTTGGACGAGTCATTTGGCCTCCCCGTGCTGCTTGTTCTTCATCTACGAACAAGGAATAATAATACTTGTCTCATAAGGCGCTTATGAGGATTAATGAAAAAACAGAGGTGCTCAATCATTGCTAAGTTTCCCTTTCCCCTCTTCCCTTGTTCCAGAAATCTATGTTCACGATCCTACAACAACTACACAACTTAGGAGACTGTTCTGGGTGCCTGGGTGGCTTGTTCGGTTGAGCATCTGCCTTTAGCCAGTGTCACAATCCCAATCCCAGGCTCCCCAATACCAGGTTCCTGGATGGAGTCCGCATGGGCCTCCCTGCTCAGCGGGGAGTCTGCTTCTCCCTCTCCTCCCGCCCCCCCCCACTTGCACTCAACTTGCACTCTCTCCCTCAAACAAATAAAACCTTAAAAAAAAATTTTAGAAGACGGCTCTAAAACGCCATGGTTGTCATCTTTTGCTGGAGGACTGCTCTCAGCAATCATGTAGTCCATCCCCCTTGCCTCTGTGCCAGACCCAGCCTAGTCTGATGTCTCTCCACTGTCGCGCAAATGTCAGGGAAACAATTCTCGCCCTGGTCCCTCTCCAGTTTATGACATTGGGAAGTTCGCAAGTCTCACCTCGAGTCAGCCTGCAAATGGAATGATGAGGCCAGCATTTGTGTAAGACAAGTCAGGGGCCTCTACACCCGAGCGGGACCCAGGAAGGAGATGCAGGTAGTGTGAGGCCCGCTAACAGGATGGAACAGCGCTGTGTGCCTGGGCATCTCTGAGGCTCCGGGAGAGGGAAGGGGCACGGTGGGGCTGGGTAGCATGGGGTCGGGGCCGAAGTCTGGGGGAACCGGAATGCAGTCAAGTCCTGGGGTGGAGGATTTCCCAGATGGGCCCAGAATGAGCACCTGTCAGGATGGCTCCCAAGGTCCTGCCTGGGAGGTGGGCTCTGGGCCCCTCTGGGGAGCCAGGGTGTCACGGCGGGGGCCCACTCGGCCTACCTGCACATAGTTGTCCACGCAGTAGTCTGCGACCCGCAGCAGGGAGCTGTGGTTGCCCCGCAGGGCCTCCCGGCCCGTGGGGATCTCGAACTCCTGTAGCTGCTGCAGCTCCGCCATGGCCCCCTGCCTCTGGCTGCCTCCCCAGGGAGCCCGCCAGTTTTGTGCCTCACCCTGCTCTTGATTGGTCGCTTGGCCTCCCCCAACCCCACCCCACACTGCTTTTGGTTTCCTCTCCGTGAGAGACCCAAACCTGCTTGCAAAGGGCAGGCAGGCTCATTCCGGGATAAGAGGAAGTCAGTCTCGGCTCCCTGGGCCCACCCGCGCCTCTCTGCCCCCTGCCCAGAGGAAGGGGGAAGCCAGGGGGCCCAGCCCCCCCAATCCCTTCCCAGCAGAGGAAGCCAAGGTCAGGGCGCTGTGATTGCTCCCTGGGCCTGGAGAGGAAACTGTTTGGTGGGGCGGGGGGCGGGTGGGCGGGGGATGGGGTGGGAGTCCTAGGAGGAAGGGGGCTGGCCTGCTTGGGATGAGGGGGGAAGTGGATTTTCCACTCATGGAAGGGGAGGAAAGGGCAGAGGGTGGGGGCTTCCTTGGGAAGCTCAGGGATGAGTCACCCAGGGCCTGGGGAGTGGAGGGTGGATAGGATATGGAGACCAGGGGCGCTGGGGACTGGAGGGTGGCCCGGCAACAATGGAAACCAGCCAATGCAGCAGCAAGAGGAATCGGCTCAGACACCAGGAAGACACATCCAGAGGTCCCCCGAGAAGTGTTAGCAAACCTCCGAGGAGCTGTGCGTGGAGAAGCCTCGGTGCGCATGCTCTGTCCTGATGGAGGTAAGCCCAGCCAGAGCATGGGGGTTTCAGATTAGACAACAGGAAGGAATTGGCTTTGAGAAGCACCAGGTTCAAGTTCCAGGCTAACTGGCTGGTCTTAGGAAGCAGCGGCAGACAGAGCACTGAGCTGGCCTCTAGAGGTCTGAGCTCTCCATCCTGCCTTTACAGGACAGTTGGACTAGGACCCTCCAGGCTCCCGTCCTGATCTGCAATTCTAAGCGCTCCCAGTCGTGAGTGGGATTTGGACTCTGGATCGGGGGAGTGAGGATGGGCTCCAGGCCTCCTCCCAGCCTCTTCCAGAGCCCCCGCTGTGAACCTAGAGACAGGACAAAAAGAGGATCCCTTACCAACCGTATTGATCTCTTAGGCATCTGCTTCCCAGGAGGGTCCCCTTGCCATGGGGCAGCTGTCAGTCTGAGCAGGAGCTCAGTGTCTATTAAACAGCAGAGCCCGTGGGTAGGGCTGGAAGGAGACGGAGAGAGATATGAGGATGCAGGCCCTGTGTTAGGTGTTTGGTGAGGGCAAGGCTCAGAAGGAGGCATGGAGGCCAAGAAGCACGGACACAGGCACTGGAGGTGGCCATGGACCCAAGTGTTGACAGGCCCAGCATCCTAAGCGAGGAGTCCACTTTTACTGAATAAAGATTGAGCTAGGAGAAGCTTGTAAGGTATAATCACGAGGCTCCAGCGGGGAGACATCAAGGCTTCTTGGGTGAGGGAAGTTAGGAGCTGGTCTAGGACTTGCTTCATGGGGAACAGTCTCAGTGAAGGCTCAGAGGTAGCAGAGGGGAGGGCTTGGGAGACAAGGCACGGGGAGGGGAGCGTGTCAGGTTGAGGGTGAGAACTGGTTAGAAGCCAGAGGGGTCTTGAAAGGAGCAAGGCAGGTGTAGGGGGCAGAATGTCTGCTCCAGTGGCCGTGGGAACTTGGAGGCTCAGGCATCGGATGGGCTTAGAACCTTGAGCCCATGATCAGCTTAGGCATCAGAGATTTTGGCTTTTAAACCATCTGCTTTATCTGAAGACTTTCAGAAGCTGAGGAGCTGGGAAGCTCAGACATCATCTTGCCTGAGTCGGGGACAAGTGACTTGAAGTCCACGCTCTTTCGTGGCAGGTGAGAGGGGCTGAGGTTGCACTGGGCTGGAATTTAGTCTCAGAATTATTAAAATCGGGCACCCGGCAGGCCTTCCTGATAACCTCATCCTCATGATGATGATGATATCAGTAACTGTAACAATAAAAATAATATTGTTATTATTCATTATGTGCCATACAGAGGGTTAAAATATTTTATATGCGTTATTTTCTTAGGATTCACAAAAATCACACGAGATAGGTACCGTTATTCTACCCATTTTACAGACAGAGACACTAAGACTCAAGGAGGCTGAGTGACTTGCCTAAGCCTCACAGCTTGGAAGGGGGCAGAACCAGGATCAGAAGTGGAATTGGACAAGAGCCTTTCTCTTAACCACTAGGGTACACTCTCCCTTGATAGGACCTGCTGTTTCCCGAAAACTTCTACCTGTGCCATTATGTGGAACAATAACTTGGCTTCCTGAATCTTATTCACTGAAAGAGACCCCTTTTCGCTCTCTTCTCCACACTGATTCCTGTTTCGTCCCTAGACAGAGCCTACTCCGAGGGCAGAGTCTGTGCCTCCCCCATCAGACTGGGGGCATCCTCTCCTCCAGAGCCAGGACTCATGTTGGTGTGAAGTGAGCGGCTGCGCAGGGAGGTGGGTGGAAGTTAAGGTGTGGAGCGTGCAGAAGGGAGCCCAGGGGAGCCCAGGGCATTTGCCATCCCAGCTGTGGGATCCTTTCTGGAAGCAGGTCTCTCTGGAGCAGGATGGCCCAGGAGCTCGGCGAGAAGGAGCTCCTAAAGATGCAGGTAGAACAGCTGAGGAAGGAAGTCAAGAACCCAAGGAGCCCGGTGAGCCCCCTCTTCCCTTTCCTGCCCCTGTTCTCCATCACATCTGGGTCCTCACAGAGCTGGGACCCCAAGGGGAAGTGAGGCCGCTGGAGAGAGCAGCACAAGCGGCAGGAGAGGGAAGCCACAGAGGGAGGCTGGGGTTGAGCCCCGCGGGGGTGCCAGGAGTGAGCCCCACCCTGTACCTAGCCCAGCGCCCCTCAGAGGTGAGACCTCACCCCCCCACCCACTGCCTGCCTCTCTCTCTCCTCTCCAGCCTCCCTCCCCACCCCGTCCAGGATCTGTTTTCTTGCACTGAGCAAATCATGGCTGCCCACAGACAAACAAGGGCTGGAACCTTTGTTTTCTCACAGATTTCCAAGACAGGAAAGGAAATCAAGGATTATGTGGAGGCTGAAGCAGGAAACGACCCTCTCCTCAAAGGCATCCCTGAGGACAAGAATCCCTTCAAGGAGAAAGGCAGCTGCACCCTAAGCTGAGGGCCCCAGAGGCCCCCCACCCCGATCCTCTGTCCCTCCTCAATCCCGCTCTTCCCCAGGAACCCAGGGCCCAGGGGGTGGGGGGACACTCTCCACCCTCTCTCGGCCGCAAC
>RCUC01117338.1:0-10026 GCA_003697995.1 Taxidea taxus jeffersonii
GTGCACCTGGGCAGCCGAGAGCGGGACACTGGCCTTTCCGTCTGCAAACCCCAGGGGCCACGCTGCTCAACTCAGCCTCCTCCCTCCACACGAGCCTCCCGCCAAGCTCCCTCACAGCCCCTGGGCCGCCCGGCCCTTCCTGGCCTGAAGGTGAGGGTATCGGGGGACCGGCCACCCCACCGCACCGTGTCACCCCCACCGGCCCCAGTCTGTAGCCCCTAACCCGTCAGCCGCTCCTGCCCGCCGCCCCCCGGGGACCAATCTCTGAGCGCACTGCCCTCCGCACTGTTCTCTCTGGGGGCCCATCGCCCCGCACCCGTTGGGAGAGGCACCCCGGCTACCATCTGGCTGCCTAAGCCCCACCCCTGTGTTCGCCCCACACCCAGACAACTCGGCATCACGTGCCTCGAATCTGCTCACCCCTGGTCTTTGCACTTGTCCCCTCCGGGCCCCAGCCTCCCCCTCCGCCTGTCACCCTTCAGGGACAAGTCACACGCTGTCCTGGGCCCCACCTCCTTAGCACAGGACAGGTGGCCTCATTCCGCAATGGATGCTACAGCCTTGCCCTGGAACCTTCTTTTCCTCCCACCCTACTGACCCAGAGCCTAGAACATCCCCTCCAGTGTGAACCCCTCCCCAGGCGTGCCGGCCGCCCTCGCCCTTCCCTCCCACCGCAGCCTCCCGCTCTCTTAGTCTGACTTGCATTTGGCTCAGACAAGGCGGCCTGTGGCCTCTCTCACACGGGCTGTGCAGCTTCCTCCCTCTCCCTCTCTCTCTCTCTCTCTCTCATCCCCTGGACACAGGGCTGAGACTCAGGGGCCGAGAGCTGAATCAAGAGGCTGGCAGAGAAGCCGCCGGGAGGAGGGGAAGACCCGGGCCCTGCCACTTCCCTGCTGCGTGACCTTGGCTGCATCACATAACCTCTCCGAGCCTCGGCGTCCTCAGGGGTAGTGGGGAGGATTCACGGACACGGCGTCAGGAGACCCCTAGCCGCTCAGTGCCAGGGCCCGGACCGCAGCCATGCTCGGCAGCGAGCACCCCAGCGAGCACCCCTTCCCCCAAAGCCTGCCCGTGGAGACCCAGCTCCTTCCAGAAGGAGAGTAAAGAGGGACACATCTCACCTATGTTGGGCGATGAGGGCAGGTTTCCTGGGGGGCTCTGACCCTCCGGGTCCTCTGTGTCCAGTCCCAGGCCTGCCATCCCAGGGCCCTCGTCCGAGTCTCCCTGGACCGGCGTGTCTCCCAGGCCAGGGGGCCCCCCAGCACAGCCATCGCCCTCCAGGTCACCCTGAGTAGACATGGCCATGAGCACTCCGGGCCCGTCCCCACTGCCCTCCCTGGCCCACTGAGGGTCCTCACCTCGGCTGCCGTCTTCTCTGGCAGAATGGGCCCAGACTGGGAGCTTTCGCTCTGGAAGACGGTCTCGGTCTCTGTGGTGGGAGAAAAAGCCCAGGAGAGACACCACTGCCCCCATGTGAACTCCCTACACAGCGCTCTGGCGGCTGCAGGCCCTGCTGAAGGGCAGGAAAACGCCAGGACCGGTCGAGGCAGGAAGGCTTTAGACCACGACTAACCCTGGAAATCAGACGAACCCAACCCCGTTTCCCTGAGGAGAGGGGGCCCCGCCCCAGGGGAGCCCCGGTACCTCCTCTGTCCTCAGCTCCAGCGAACGCCTCCGCAGCCGCCTCAGAGGGGCTCCCGCATGCCTGGGGAGCTCGCTCTGATTCGGGGTCCGCCGCGGATTCCGGGCCCAGGGTCTCCACGGGCAGGCTCTGGGGGAAGGGGTGCAGGCAGAAGGCCGCTGCAGAGCACAGATCCGGGGCCATGGGGGGGGCTCTGCTGAGGGGTCTCCGGGCCCCGCCACACCACTCAGCGACCCCCACCCACATGTCACAAAAATCTATGACACTCAGCCGTGAGGCGAGGCAAGCTGGCAGGGCGGGGCGGGGATATGCCCACATCACACACACACCGGGTGCCCCCCCCTTTCCCGCCCTCTCAAAGAAGCCAGCTGAAGCCTGGGTCTCCCACCTCCCCAAAATGAAACCTGGAGACCGGCAGGAAGGTGGAAGATGGGAAGAGGACAAAGCCCCCTGGGGATTAAGGGTCACCACACGTCCCCATCGGCTTCCCTGCAGCTGTTCACACCACGGTGTCTCTGCCATCTCCCAGGCTTCTCCCCCTGCCCCACAGAGCCCTCTCCTGCAGCCCCACCCCGGCTCCCCTCCCTGCGCACCCCTGCTCAGCAGCCCCGCCACCCACTCCCCTGCCCAAGCTTCTGCCACCCCTCCAAGAACTGCTCTCCATCTCAGTACGTTCTTGGCAACTTTCAAGCCACTGTTCTCTCACGGCCTGCCCAGCACACCAGGAGCCACGCACCCCCCTCCTACAGGGGAGGGCGGAGAGATAAATGCCCCACGGTCAACAAAGATACCCAAAAGGAGGCAAGGGCACTGGATGACAATATCCGCCCCTCTCCTCCCCGGCTGTGTCCCAGGCCCTGTGTCCTGCCCCAGCACCTCCCTGAGCCCAGCCTCCTCCCTCCCCTCTGCCCCTCGTCTCCCAGGGCTGGGACCCTTGATGATGCCCTTCTCCCTCCTCAGTGCCTTTGGGGACACAAGTGTCCACTGGCTTCCTGTCCCACCAGCCACCAGCTGTGCTGCAGACCTTCAGAATGCTCCCCTCTTTACCCCACCCACGGGGGGGGGGCGCCCCCTCCATCCAGGGCAATGACCATCCAAGTCCTTCTGACCCAAAGCCCTTCCGTGACCCCCCACTCAGGAAGACACCCATGTGCCTGGGTCTACAGAGGTTCCCAGGCTCTGCCCCCTGCTTCATTCCAGCACAATCTAGCCCACATCTCCACCTCACTCCATGGACTGCCTCAGTCTCCCCCAAAATGGCTTTCCTGTTGTTGCCCCAGGCCCTCAACTCACAACGGCCCCCTACTTCTCACAGGTGACCCCATGGTACCCTTCTTTCAAGGCCCAGTCCACGCCCCACCACTTGACTCCTGGGGCTCCATCTCTGTCCTCCTGCCCCCGGAGTCCCCTCCCCTGGCAGCCAGCAGGAGGTGACACAGGTGACCGTGGGCACCAAGGAAGGCCACAGACCTGGGGAGCAGCCCAGGCCTGCCAGCACCTCTCTTCTGTGGGGTTCCCAGGCCTGCTTTCCCTACCTCGGAGCCAGCCAGGACCCAGCTGTTGTCAGAGTCTGGGCAGGAAGCCATGGTTGCTGAAGCTGCCGTCGGCCGTCGCCACCTGCAGAGAAAAGCGCTCTTCAGGACCCCAGTTCCCTTCGGCAAAGGCAGGATGCAGAGAGCAGTCTGGGCCGGGTCCCCAGGGCTGGGCAGCAGCTTCCAGAACCAACCCTTCTAACCCTAACCTCCACTGTTCTGGACAGTACCAGCCTTGCCCATCAAAACCTGCCCACAGCCACAGAGAAGGTCCCCTCTCCCACGGACCAGCGGGACTACCCCAAAAGGTCAAAGCACATGCCCAGAGAGGCTCTGAGGTGACCAGGCCAGGCCCTCGGGTTAGTCAGGGAAGATGAAGGCCACACAGGTTGGCTAACTTGACCTTGCTGAGGACGGGCAGCTGGTGAGAGGAATGAGGAGAACAACCACCCAGACTCTCCCACCACCATCCCCTCCCCTTCGGGGGTGCAGAAGACAGGACTCCCGCCCAGCCTCAGCCTTTCACCCAGTCTGGTTCGGGGATCCCCAGTGCTGGCCACCCGCCAGAATCACCCAGGACTCTGACTCAACGGGCCTGGGTCCTTTTTAAAACCTCCCAGATGGTCCTCATGGCCACCAGGCCTGAGAAGAGCTGGCAGACCTGTTCCTGGGGACCCTTAGTAAAGCTCCTTGTCATGCTGACTCTCCTTCCCAGATTCTGCTTCCTTGCTCTGTGATGGGCAGAGTGTCATCTCAGGGAACTTGCAGGCCACGGGGAGAGGCTCTCGTGACCGCTCTCAGTTATAAAGACTTTACAGTTTGCAAAGCAACAGACAGCAGGGCTGTGGGCCTACCCTTCGGTAATCCGCTCTGCCTCGGCCGGGTGGGCTGGGAAGTTGCTCCAGCCTCCAAAGCCTGATGCAAAGCCGGCTAAGAGGAGGGAGACCTATCTCGTCCCTCAGGCCCAGGACTGTCGCCTCAGGCTGGGCAGCTGCAACTGGGACCCGGCACAAGACAGGAGGGACCGATGAGCTGACCCCCCCCCGAGTCTTGGACTGCAGTCCTTCAGATGATAAGCGACTGCTTCCTGAGGGGCCGAAAGGTTGGCAAGTGGAAAAGGCTCTGTCAGCAAACCCGGGAAGGGAAGGTGGGCTTGGGAAGAAGTCTGGTGTGTGACACCCTCACTCGGCCCCCTTCTGTGTGAGCTGGGGCAAGACCGGCCCGCAGCCCAAATGACCGGCGGCCCCTTGGGATCCACAGCTGGGACAGACACTCATGGTGTCTTCCCCATGCCCATGCGTCCCTGGCACAAGCAGCATCCCCAGGACGCCCTGACTAGCTTCTGCGGGCCCCACCCCACGCACTGGGCTGTCATCGTCCCCTGTCCCCAGCTGCTGCGTGTGACTGCTAACAGGTGGTGGCAGGAAGGAAGTGGCAGCAGCTTGGGCTGAAGTCCCTGTTTATCCCTGGCTGTGTACAGCCTGCTCCCGTCCTCCAGAACCAGGCGCCATGGCAACCAGGGTGATGTCAGACCCGCCGTCTCCATGGAAACCAGCCCGGGTATCTGGGTCAACAAGAGGACCGCTCGGGAGACACGAAGAGGAGACCGTCTGGAACCCCTGCACTCGGGGTCTCAAACTCGGCTACGTCTCTCCCCCGGCGGAGTTCATCCCGGATGCCACCCGGGAGCCCCGCTCTCCCCCGCCAGCATCCCTGGGCCTTCGGAGGAAGTTCCCACCGCTCCCCGCCTCCACCCCTCCGCACTCGCGGGCAGGCAGGGTCCAGCCCAAACACACTTGCAGGCGTGTCGGGCCCTTCTGCTGTGTGGAAACGGCAGCTAAAGGGGGACGGTCCCCCTCCGACTCGCTACACTCGGCGCGTCCACGAGCCGCCCCCCGGCCCTCTAAGGCGGGGGACCCCGGCGCCGCAGGAGCCTGCCCCGGGCCCCAGCGCCAACTCCGTCTCGGGGACGGACGCCCAGGGCGCCCCCCGCGCCGGCCCGGCGGCGACACGCAGCGCCCGGTCTCCGGCGGAGCGCACGCCCGGCTGCGCGCCCCGGTCCCACGGGGGCTCCGGGGCCCCCAGCCCGGTAGGGCCTCACCTGACCGCGCCTTCGGACTTGCGGGGACCTGTTGCGGCCGCCCGGGCTTTCCAGCCCCCCGAGGGACGGAGGGAGGCGGAACCACGTGACCGGGGCTGGCCAATGGAAGGCCAACGTCCCTGAGCGGGGCGGAAACTTTGGGCCAATAAGAGCTGGAGTTGGGAGGCCCGGCGGGGAGGAGGGCCTGCTCGGGTCCCGCACCCCCGCCCCCCTCCCGCGGCGCCGCGCTCCGGCCGCGAGCGGCGTGGTGGGCGACCTCCCCTCTTCCGGCGTCTAGACGGTTTCTCCGGGGAAGAGCCACCGCTGGAAGGCAGAGGGTGGCACCTCCCGAGACAGCAGGGGCAAGGGGCAAGGTCGACCCTAGGACGGACAGACTCAGCTGCAGGATGGGGGAGGGGACACGGCGAGCCGAGGGTTGGAAATAGCTCTCCGGCCATTCTCAGCCCGCCCGGGTGCAGAGGGAGGGTTCCACGGCTACTCTTGCCAAAGGGGAGGGGGTGGCGTCCCCAGATGAAACCTGCTGGACCGGGGGCCGCCCCTTCCCGCTCCGCTTGACCGCTAGCGCCGGCCGGGGTGCGGGGAGGAGCGCTGAACCTAGAGGCCCTAAACGGCACTTGTCCCCGTCCCGAGGCCCTGGCCGCCGGCCTGGCCCAGGAATGTGCCCAGAAAAGAAACACGTTCTCACAGCGGGGACGCAGGGGGAGGGGTGGCGCGCTCGGGCGTCCCTTGGCTCCCGGGCTGGGAAGGACTAGGACTACGACTACGACCAGCTCGGGGGCCGAATCTCTCCGCCAGGAGCCCTGGGCCACATACCCATCCTCACCCCGCAAGCATCCTTCCCGCCCGTGCGAGGTTCACCCCAAACTTTGTGCCCAGAAAGAGCAGGAGTCCTTGTCTGAGTTTTCAAGTCTTTTTATTAACCCAACAGTACAAAAGACCCCCACCACCACATCTCTGCCACCCCCCTTCCTTCCAAAAAGTAGTGGAGGGAGAGAATTGAGCAGACCCCTTCCCCCAGGAGCCACTTACAAAAGGCAGAGATGGGGGGCAGGGGAGGAAGACATCACAAAAATAGCAACAGATGAAGGAGGGGCAACAGAACCACAAACACAACACAAAGCGGGGGGGGGGGGGGGCAGACACTGGGAGAGAGAAGCCCAGAACCCCCTCCCTTCTCTCCCACAGCCTCGACGCTGCTGCCCACCTGGGCAGGCACACGCGTTCTGCAGTACACTCGCTAAGTCTTCCGAGGCTAGGGTCCCCAGAGCAGCGGCCACTCCGGGCCACTCCCGTGCCTGCCTTCTCCACCCCACCGAGGAATGTGCGCTCGAACCGCAGGGAACCGCCACGCGGGGCTCCTACGTGGGCGCAGGGCCAGCTCCGGTAGGCAGTGCATAAAAAGTAAAATATGAACACATAGAGCCCAGTGCCGGCCCCTGGGAATGAGGGAATACTGCCAGACCCCCCGGGTACCCAGAAAGGCAGGGACAGAGAAGCAGAACACCAGACTCTGGGCTGCATCTCGGGACCGCTGCAGTGACCGGCCCGCCGCCTCCCTCACCCACCCGCCGGGACAGAGATCCTTCTATCAGATGAGGTATAAGGGGTCTGTGCCCGTCCGAGCTTTCCTTCGAGCCAGGGAGGCGGAGGAATACAGACGCCAAAAACGCGAGAGCAGCGCCACGGCTGTGCCGCCGGGGCCGCCGGGGCCGCGAAACAAACGGGCGAGGCCGGGAGGGCCGGGCGAGCAAGGTCGCTGGTCCAGGGCAGTCTAAACTTCAAATATCCCGATCCATTAGACCGCAAAGCCCAATTTTTGGCAAAAATATGGTCATTTGGAGAAAAGCCCAAGAGAGGCCGAGAAAGGGCCAGTGGCTTTGGTATGAGGGACACACATGTCCGGAGAGCGTCTCTTACCCACAATCTTGAAGCCCCAAATCACCAAGAAACTGCCCCAGCCAACAGCTCTCCTGCTTTCTCAAGCTATTTGGTTCTCTGAGGGGGGTAGGACTTAGGCAGGTCTTGGGAGGAAGCAAGGGGAGGGTGAGAAAAAGGAAAATTCCCCATTTATTCCCTACAGCTGTCTCCTAAGGCCCACAGAGGTTACTGCAGGGCTGGGACCCCACTCCTCTAGCCAGAACCCTTTAACAGGTCACTCCAAATCCCAAGGCCGCTGGAGGGAGGGTATGGCTAGTGGGGCACTCGTCTCTAGCATGGGAGCACGGGGGAGGCCCCTGCCCTCCAGATCCTCTTTCGGCCTCTCTTCCCTCGCAGCCACACCCTTCGACCTTCAGTACTGGAGCCACCACGATGCTCGGCCGGGCTTTGGTTCCCCGGATCTCTGTGGCTCAGCGTGTCCATGTAAGTTTCCAGAAGGGTGAGTGATCCAGGCTCTTCTGCCTGCCCACCTCAGTTCCTTCTCTGGCCCTAGGAGCCACTGTGGAACGGGACGGGAAGCCAGTGGAAACAAGGACCAAGAGCCAGACTTGGAGACCATGCCCCTGGCTGGCGTCACCCATCGTTGGCAGCTACCAGCTGCCCCACACCCTCGCGGATGTACACCGACTGGATCTCCTTGGTCTTGAGGCAGAGATCGCAAGCCCAGACGGCAGAGGCCTCAGTGGTCAGCAGCCCGTAGGCACTCTCTGTCATGCCGGTGCACTCGCGGTGGAACCACTTCTGGCAGGAAGCCTCACACAGGATGGCGTCCTGGTCATCGTTCACCTCGCTGCGACAGGCACCACACGGATACACCAGGCCTGGGGGAGGCTGAGGCCCCGAGCCCCCACCCACCTTGCTGGGAGGTGCCAGACTATTGGCATCTGGGGGCCCCCCACCCCGCCCACTGCTGTCTGGGGGGAAACTGGGCTGATTCCCATTCACAGCAGCAGCTGGGGAGCCTGAGTGAGGCTCCTGGGGAAAGGCAGTGGGAGCAGGTGGATTCAAGGGCTTTCCCCCATCCTCACCACCGGGGCCAGGAAAGCCAGGGTCCGGGCCAGGGAAGGGACTTGTGTTGGGGGGCAGGCTGGGGAGCCCCGGACCAGGTCTCTGGAGAGGAGAAGGGCCAAAAGGTGCTCCTGGCTGGGTAAAGCGTTGGGGAAGAGAAGGGGGACCCAGCTCTCCTCTGGGAGGTTGACCCATGGTAGGTGAGATCATGGGCCCAAATCCCCCCACTGGGCCTGGCATCATCTGCCCACCAGGAGGGCTAAAGTTCTGACCCAGAGGCTGGTTGAAGGGCTGGCTAGGAAAGTTCATGTTGCCTGGGGGTGGGTAGCCAGGGCCCTGGGGGGGCATGTTGAAAGCAGGGCCCATAGGGTTGGGAGGAAAAGGGGGGGGCTGTCGACGAAGAGGCTGGGGGCCCCCTCCACCCCCAGTGCCGTAGCCTGGGGGTACCTGGCCTGCCATGCCCCCCTGTACACGGAAGCCTCCAAAGGGGACAGGACTGCCCAGGAATGGAGGAGCCGCACCCCCCACCTTAGGGGCTCCAAAGTCATCCTCAAAAGGGTTGGATGCAACCAGGTGGTCCACCATGGGAGTCGGGGGTGGCGCGAACTCCGTCAGATGTGAGTACGCAGGGCCCTAGTGGGGAACAGGTGAGGAGACGAGGGTCACAGAGGGAAGCACACAGCCAAAAACCCACAGGAGGGCAGCGGAAACCGAGAGCGTGTTCTGGACGCTCCTCACGGCCAGCTCCGACGTAAATGGGGACAGACCTCAGACTGTAATAGAGAAACAGAGGGTGGAGCCCGCGACAGAACCGACAACCGATAACCTCAGGACCCCTCGAAGGGGTGCCTCATTTTAAAGCCGCGGACCCCTCCTCTCTAAAACAGGGGCAGTGGCTATCTCCCAGAACTGTCGAAGCATCAGGAGCACAGAGGGCCGGGAAGACACCAGAACAAGTCTCAGTGAGGGGGAGGTGTCACCTGCCAGCAGGGACGGGAAACGTGCAGGGCGAGGAAGACCGCGGGCCCGACCGGCAAGACCGGCGGCCCACGGCGCCCACCCCCACCCGTGAGGAAGCGGAGGGACCGGGCGAGCAGCGGAGCCTGGGCAGGCGCGCACGGCGGGGGCGGCCCCACTCACCTGAGTGCTGGACTTCCTCCGCTTCTTCTCCGGGCTCTTCATCTGCAGACCTGGAAGCGCAGCAGAGGCACACAAACACGTTTCCCCGGGGCTGCCCCACCTCCAGGCTCCCGGACGCGCCCGCAGGGGCTCCTCCAACTCGGACAGGCGCCCGCTCACCGACTCGCTACGAACAAAGGTGCCACACGGGACACGGCGCGCGACCACACTCTCGGCCGCCGCCTCCCTTCAACGACGGACATGCCCTCCGACTCCCCCGGGGCTCCGGGGCGCCCCATCCGTGACGCCCGACCCCCACCCCTCCCGCCCGGGCCTCCCTTCGGGCCCCCGGAACCGCCCCCCCGCCCCTCGAGGGCTCCGCGGGCCCAGCCCCTCGGCGCTCTCACCGGCCTTGCCCTGCTTCCTCCCGGTGCCGGGCGGCGCAGGGGGCGGTGCGGGGCCGCCACCTCCCTCCAGCTTGTCCGGTGGGGGCGGCGCCGAGGCGGCCATGGGGCGGGGGGAGGCCGGGGTCAGCGGCGGCGGGGGACGGACGCGCGCTCGGGCGGCACCATCGCCGGGAGGCGGGTCGGACGCCCGCGAGGAGCGGCCAGGCCAGGGGGCGAGGCCGGGGGGGCGAGCGCCGCGCCAGCCGCCGGCCCGCGGCCGCAGCAGCAGCAGCAGCAGCA
>RCUC01117340.1:0-10258 GCA_003697995.1 Taxidea taxus jeffersonii
TCCCTCCCTTCCAGCCCCTCTTCACCAGTCCCAGGAAACCACCGAGGAGGGATCCCTGCCCCCATCCCCATGTACCCTCATCTTCTCTCCGGCGGCTCCGGAGACCCTACCTGCCCTCCGCATGGCTTGCCTCCTGATGGTCCCCACCAGCTTCAAACCTGTCCCCCACCCCCATGGCAGCCAGCCCTGCTGGGGCGATCCCCCGCAGGGGGCACGTGTAACAGCTGTAGGCCATGGGACAATCAGGGAAGACCCGACCCCGTGAGACCCCACAGACTGTGTCTGTAGCAGGAGCACGGGGGCCATATGGCCTCCCGGTCACAGCCCAGGGTCCACCTCCATCTTGGGAAGCTGCGGGGCCCGGGAAGGAGAAAAGCCTTCTGCCTGGGAGGCCACGCCTTACTAGACGATGACGGCAGGAACTCAGCCACACCAGCCACCCTGGGCGGCTCCTGGGAGGTCTAGGTCCACGACACCACCAGGCCAGGTGCCCACCGGGGTTCCTGCGGGTGCTGGGCAAGGCCTAGACGGGGCTGAGGTCACCCCTTCAGGCCCCGGCCAGCTGTCTCTGTGCAGCCCCCTTCCAGAATAGCGCTGTGACCAGGCACCTGCCAGAGACTCACGGTCACCCCATGCTACCTCTCAAACCCATCCTCGTCCTCCCGCCCATTGCCTGACCACCACCTTTCCCAGCAGGTTCGTCCTGGCAGGCCCCAGAAGACGGCGGTGCACCCACCGGGTCCTGCCAGGGCCCCGCTGCTGCCCCCCAGCCTGGGCTACCTTGCTCCCCTGCGGTGTGGTAGACCCGGGCCTGTGTCCCACCGCGCGCTCCCTTCTGCCAGTTCCTCCCAACGGTGACAAGCACACTAATGCAGACACTTGGCTGGGTGGCCCCAGGCGGCTGTCTTGGCATCACCAAAGCCCAGACCTGGACACCCAGGCCTCGCTGTGGGCGAGAGAAGGGAATGATCTCTCGCTGTGCCAAGGTGAGGGGCTCCCAGGACCTCTATTAATATGGTTTTGCGTCATTGATAGGTTAAAAGAGAAAACCTGTATATGGATCTCAAAAATGCTGAGAACTCACTCAATAAAACCCGGAAGCAGCGCTGGTTTTTACAGAGCGTCCCGTAAACCACGGAAGGCACACAGTGCTTACAGGAGGCCAGAGGGGCTCGCCAGGCCGTCCTCCCAGGGCCCCCCACCCCGGCCCCCCAAGGACATTCTACCGTAAGACGGGGAGTGTCGCAAGGAGCAAGCCAGTGCCCCTTCAGGCCGCGAGGCCCTCGGGGCAGTGGTCGGGACCCTCCTAAACCCACGGCCTCCCGCGCGGCTTCCTCCCACCGGCCAGCGTCTGCTCCTCTCGGCACCTGGACAGACCGCCCGGCCCACCCATCAGAACCCACAAGAGGGCTCGGTGACGTGGCTGGCTTGACCTTCACCTCTCAAAGACTCGGGAGGTTTCTATACACCGGCAACGACGACTTAGAAAACCATACGGGGAAAAAGCCTCCGTCAGCAACACTAGCTATGAAGTGCTTAGAAGAAGATGAATAAAAATCCACAGGAACTGGGGCAGAAGGCGCCCCAGCCCGCGCACTGAGACGAGCGAGGGTCCAGCACGCCGCAGGCTGAGCCCTGCCCTTGCGATGGGCCCTGCGGCTGGCCCCGCTCGCGCCTTTGGCTCGGCCGCGCGGCCTCACGCCTAGCATGTTCTAGACCCGCAAGGCTCTGCCGTCCGTTTGAGACGGTAACACGGGCGCCGGGCGGGTGTCGGAGTGAGGCCCCCGGCCGGCAGCAGAAGCAGCAGCAGCACCGAGACAGCGCGCAGGCTCTCTGCACGGGAGATGTCACCCGTCACCCCACGCGCAGGGACCGCCCGCTGGGCAGCCCCCCCCCCCCGCTTCCTGTTCACTCCTCTGCCACTTCTTTATGGGAAATCAAGCAGATGCATACACGAGTCTTGGTTTTCCTCCTTTTGGCACAAAAAGTGATGCCTCATACGTACCGTCCGAGCCTTGTGCTGCCGTCAGCCCACGGCACAGAGGGGATCCCCCCACGTTGGCAGAGCCCTTGGCCCTCCCCCAGGAGCCCCGTCGCCCGCCAGGACTCCCAGGAGCACCGTCCCCTTGGGCACCCGTCTGATAGGCACCGTCACTGGCCTGGTTCCCACAGTTTCCCCAACACAATCCAGAAATCCAAGTGTTGGGATTTTTGCCAATCTGATACCTAAAAACTGGTATCTTGATGTAGATGAGGCTTGCGTTTTACACACGATTTGATTCAGAAATTCTACTTCAAACAGCGGTCATAGACCCACCCAACAACCCAGCTACAGAGCCGCTCCCTGCGGCCGTGCTCGTATCAAATAGGCAAATAAACAACCTTAACACCGGGTGAGAGGGAGTTAGGCTGAATACATCCGGTTGTCTGAGTCGGTAGAGCAAGCGACTCTTAGTCTCAGGGTCATGAGTTTGAGCCCCACACCGGGGGTGGAGTTTACTTGGTGAAAAACAATTGTTTAAATATATAGTTACCATAGCAAGGAATATCCTGTTACGTTATACCGTACATAAATGTCATGGAAAGGTGTCCACGTGGTACCATCAAGTAAAAAGAAGTTACATGTGTCTAAAATGCTCCACGACATCAAACCGCACGATTATAAAATCATACGTACGTTAAACTGTACTACAAAACACCGTGCACATGTTTTCAAAACAACAAAAGGATGCGGAGGTTTGGAGCGCAGGGCCCGGCGCTGTGGGCGCCAAACAGAACCGATAAACTCGCTCACGTCTGAATCCCTGGTGCCTCCGACCGTGACCTTGCGTGGAGACGGTCTTCGCAGGCATAATTAAGGGTCCCAAGATCTGATCACCTTGGATCATGGGGGTGGGCCCAAATCCAATGAGGCAGAAAGGACCAGAGCCACAAGGAGAAGCCTGTGAAGACAGGGAATGCCAGCAGCCCCCGGCAGCGAGAAGAATGAGGAGGTTCTCTTCTAGAAGCTTCCCGGAAAGCAAGGCCCTGCCAGCACGTCGATTTTGGACTTCCAGCCTCCAGAGCCGAGAGAGCACATCTGTGTTTGCTAGACCCCCTGTGTTCGGCCCTCGGTAGGGCAGACACAGGAAACCAGCCGGCTCTGCTGCAGGGGGCGGGAGACCAAGGCCTGAGCATGTGGCTGTGGCTTCGGGAGTGGGCCGCCGGCAGAGGCTGGAGGACTGCAGGAGCGTGACGGGGAAGCCTGGACTGCAGGAGCGTGACGGGGAAGCCTGGACTGCAGGAGCGTGACAGGGAAGCCTGGAGTGCTGTGGACAGACTGCGGGTAGAAACGCGGATGGCAAGTGTGTTGCTGGTGAGGACCCAGAAGGAAGGGAGGACGCATTCCTGAAAACCGGAGGAAAGGCGATCCTTACCAAAGAGTGGCAAGAAACATGGCTGAACGGCGTTCCACTGTCGGGTGGAAACCAGAACTTGTGAGCGACCTTTAGCTGGGAGATTTCTAGGTGAAGCATGGGAGGCGTGACCTGCCTTCCTCTTGCTGCTCACAGGAGGGCTCAGGAGGAAAGACATCCATCGTGGAAGGGACGGTTAGCACTGGTGACCCACGAGAGCCCCGACCTGCTCAGACTGCAAAGGATGCTAATGCTGGGACAGTATGTCCTGGCGGGGACAGCCAAGGGCGCCTGGCGGCCTTCCGTGGAGCTGATCAGCTGTCTGACCCACAGGCCCACTCAACCGTCCCAGCAGAAGCTAGGAAGGGAGCGGGGTCATCCAGAAAAGATCTATGGAGACCCCTCTTGTCTAAGGACATGGGACCCGTGACATACACAGGAGACCCACAGGTTTATGAGAATATCAGACCAGCAGAGACACCACCAGCTTGGACTGCACGGAACACAGGACACAGAGGAAAGACGTTAGGAATCTGGGATTCTTCAGGTAGGAAGTGGGCTGGCGGGGCTACTCAGCTTCAACCCTGGGCTACCCTTCAAGGAAAAGGAGACAGGGCTCCCCGAGCAGAGCCTTGGGGCCTGAGCGGGAGGCCACGGTGCACAGCATCACACCACCACCCCCGGGGGAGTAAGGAATTTGCCCTGCAGGTTTCAAACTTGCTGGGACCTCAAGGCCCTGATCACTGTCTAGTTCCCTCCTTGGAAAGGGGGTGTTAGTCTGTGCCTGTCCCCACCACTGTATTCTGGGGTCTCGGACTGGCGCACTACTTTCTCAGGTCCACCTGCAGACAGGAATTCTGCCCCAAGGTGGACCGTGTCCAGGGCTTCAGCCAGTCCTGATTTGGACACTTTGGACAAGATGTGGGGCTTCTGAGTGCTGAAGTTCAGATGAGGTTGGGAATTTCCGATGACGCTGTAGTGGGCTGGCGCTCTGGGGCTGGGGGGGAGGGTGAATGTGCTTGCATGTGGCAACGGTGAGTTTCGGGGGCCAGCGGCAGACAGCAGGGGCGTGAATGGTTGCCCCCCAGATCTGTGTCCGCCTCCAAATCCCAGAGCCCACAAGTGTTCTCTTATTCGGAAACAGGGTCTTTGCACTTATCATTCAGAATCTTCAGATAAGATCATCCTGGATCACTCCGGGAGGCTCTAAATCCAGTGACAAGGATCCTTACAAGAGACAAGAGAAGACACAGGGAGAAGGCCATGTTGAAGACCGAGCCGTAGTCACTCGCCAGGGAAGGCCCATGGCCCCTGGATGCTGGGACAGGCAGGAGCGGCCCTGCAGCCTCTGGAACAGTGGGAGCTACCGCTGTGCTGTTTGAGGCTACTCGACCCAGGCAGCGACCCAGGACAGGGGCGTTCTTGGGGGCCAGCTCTATCCCGCAGCCAAGCATGAGCTGTCCTAGTAATAACCACAGTCAAGCTCAGTCGTGTCCCTCAAGGCTCACTCCAGTCCTATAAGCTTTCCCCATAGCCCTTCACTTAATGAGAAAGGAGAAAAAAGGATACATTTCACAAGTTCAAAATGCACATTCATTTCAAAAACAGAAATAGGGGCGTCTGGGGGACTCAGTGGGTTAAGCCTCTGCCTTCGGCTCGGGTCATGGTCTCAGGGTCCTGGGATCAGCCTCTGCGTCAGGCTCCCTGCTCAGCGGACAGCCTGCTTCCCCTCTCTCTCCATGACTCTCTGCCTACTTGTGATCTCTCTATCAAATAAATAAGTAAAATCTTAAAAAAAAAAACCAGACACAGAGCAGAGAAGAAAGACTCTAAGAGCCCCACACCCAGACACCTGCCGTGGACACTGCTCTCCGAACCCCACCAGCTGGCCCACACCTGCCCCCTGAGGCCCGCACTTCCGGCCCTGCACGTGGGTCCCAGAGGGCTGCCCCTCCCCCACTGTTCCGGGCACCAGTGCGGCCACCAGCCGGCCTGAACCCAGACTCCAGACCAGCTACACGAGAAGTCCTTCTAGGGCATTCCTTGCCTGCAGAATTGGCCCTTGACCTGTCCCCACCCCAGGAACCAGGGTGGGCAGCAGAGTGTCCCCCCTCCTCTTCCTGGCCCCACATCCCTTTGCCTCAGGACAGCAGTAAAGGTCCCTGCCAAGGGCTGACCACCCACGGGGACAACCCCTCTCCAAAATCATGACCCAAGCACCCCCAGAGGAGAGGAAGGGAGGAGAGGAGAGTGCCCAGGCCTCCAGGCTCCTGTCCCATGGCTTCTGAATGGACACTCTCTTCCCGTCACCTGAGAATGAGTTCCTGACCTCCCCTCCACCCGGTCCACCAGCAATCTGGGCCCCTCCACAGATGACCCAGTGCCTGCCCCCACTTGGGGCCCCAACCTCATGCCCCAACCTCATGCTTCCCCGCCCAAGGCTCCCTGTCCATGGCCGGCCTACAAGTGGCCCCCACTTGTACCACTGCTCCCCAGCCTCCTCAAGTCCCTTCTGAAGGTACCCAGACCCCGCCCCCCTACTGCCAGCTCCCCTCGGACTTTATGGGGAAACCGAGGCTAGGCGGCACCATCGCCCACACCTTGCCATACTCTAAGGCCTGACAGCCCCACGCCCTGCTCACCCCACAGGCCCTCGGTGGCAAGGAGCGGTCACATTCAGCCCCCAGCATGGGCAGATGGGTCAAGGAGAGAGATGGCCCAGCACTCGGCAATGCCCATACCCCCGAGGGTCACAGATGCCCCTCCAGGCCAAGGCTACCCCTGCCCCAGGGACCTCAGGCCAGTGTTTCACCTGCGTGCCAGCACTCTGTCCTGGAGGGCACGCTCCCTCCCACAGTGTCGGACACCCTCCAGCCCTGTACCCCTCTTCCTCCCCGAACATCTGACTACACCTTCAAACAGGTCTCACCAAGGTCCCCCGTGTCCCTTATCACCCAGGGCCAGGCACTCTTGGAGGCTTCTCCTGCTCAGGTGGCCCTCCTCCTGTCTGTCACCCCTTTCCATTCACTGGGCTGCTGGGACACTGTGCTGTGGCTCCGCCCCGGCTTCCCCTGGCCAGCTTCCCCAGCTGCCCCCAGGTTCAGAGGTGGGCCTCTTCCCTTCCTCAGGAGGACCCCAAAGCACGGCCCCAGACGGGCCTCCTCAACTCATCCAGCCTTTCCTGGCACCCCGGGGTCTCCACAGGCTCGCTCATCTCCAACTCGCAAACCTAAAGCAAACCCCCACTGTCCCGCCTTCCCTGTTGCAGAGAAGGGCGCTGCATGTCCTCGGCTCCCACCCTGCCTCCTGCCACCACCGGGCCTCTCTCCTCGGCACCTGCTCTGGGGCACCTGGGGCAACTGATTGGGACCAGGAGTCCCACAAGGGTCTGGCTCGGGGTCCACTTCTCCCTCCCACCCACCCACCCACTCATCGCTAAGCCACCTTGTCTTACGACAGCAGCAGCGGGACACAGACCCTGCCCTCAGGAAGCTGCGTTTGGTGGGAAAGGAAACACTTACAAGCCTCCCGGCCACCCACTCCCGCAAGCCCAAACCGCGAGCGCGGCACCCGAGTCCCCCGCACAGCCCAGCCCCAAACGAATTCCAGGTAAAGAGGAAGATGTTGGAAAACACACATACCAGAGCTGGACGACACTGTCAGCAAACGTTTTTTTCTAAAAGAAGAGCATCCTGGGCAGGACATGAAACTCAGGGGTCATGAAATAAAAGGGGGAATTTTTCGAGTTGATATGGGTGAAGACACAGAGACAGGAAGGAACGACAGTCAACCCGACGGGTATGTGGTGTGAGAAGTGAAGACAGCACTGGGAACACGGGGCCTTTTAAGAGGCTAAGAAGCTATTTCCATGATCTCAATGCTGGTCACAAGGAAACTGTGAAATCTAAGGAAGCGGCATGTGTATAATTTGTGCGCTTTTCTGTAGAAATGTTGTGTTTCAATAGAGCACTTCCTTACCAAAGGGGGAGAAACGGGGAGAAAAGTCTGAAACATATATAACAAACAAAGAAGTTAATATTCATAATATGTAAAGAGCTCTTTTTATTAAAGGCTTTTAAAAAAGATGTATTTATTTGAGGGAGAGAGAGTGAGCGAGCAGGGAGAGGGCCGAGGGAGAAGCAGAGAAGCAGGCACCCCACCGAGCCCAGAGCCGGACCGGGGCTCAGTCCCAGGACCCTGAGATCATGACCTGAGCCAAAACCACGAGCCCAAGAGACAGAGGCTTCACCGACGGTGCCTCCCAGGCACTTCTGTAAAGAGCGCTTATAATTCAAAGAGAAACACATCTTACAGAAAAATTAACAATGCTTTTTCCTTTTCAAACCTGATCCCTACCTGCCTCCCTCCTAGATCGGAACAAGGGTTTTGAGTAGGCAACTCCTAAAAGAAGAAAAGTGAAATTAGCTGAGAACTACAAAACGATGCTTTTATTTACTGATCAAAGAATGTGAATGAAAACAGTTTGGATTTTCCCATCAGTCGGCAAAGATCTGGAGAACGCGTGTGTCCTGCACCTGCTGCGCCCGCCTATGCCGGAGCGCAGCCTAGAAATGCAATCGTTGCTAACGACGAGCCCAGATGTCCATGTAAAGGGACGAGGGAAATAAACAGTGGTGCTTCCACGTAATGGGGTATTCAGGACCCACGGAAAAGCATCAGGGAAAAAAAGAAAGAAGAAAGAGCGTGAGGGGAACTGAGCGCTTTCCTTGGGAAAAGAACAGTCATTCTGACAAATGGCATCGGGACAACTGACATCCGTGTGTAAGAGAGCAAAGCTGGACCCTTAACTCTCACGCCAAAATTCGCTCAAAACAGATCAAAGAGGGGCGCCTGGGGGCTCAGTGGGTGAAGCCTCGCCTTCGGCTCAGGTCATGATCTCAGGGTCCTGGGATCAGGCCCCGTGTCTGGCTCTCTGCTCGGCGGGGAGCCTGCTTGCCTGCCTCTCTGCCTGCTTGCGATATCTCTGTCTGTCCAATAAATAAATAAACAAATTTAAAACAAAAAAACAAGCAAACAAAACAGATCAAAGACCTAAATGTAAGGCCTAAACTATAAAACTCTTAGAAGCAACCATAGGCCTAAATCTTCATGACTTTAGAGGAAGCAATAGTTTCTTAGATATGATGCCAAAAACACAAGCAAAAAAAAAAAGTAGATCAACTAGATTCATCACAATTAAAAACTTTTCACTTCAAGGGACACCACGAGGAAGGTACAAAGACAACCCACAGAATCGGAAACTTTTTGCAAATCCTGTATCTGGTAAGGGACATGTATCTGTAATACATAAAGAACACCTACAACTCAACAATAAAAAATAAAGACCCAACTTAAAAACAGACAAAGGATCTGGATAGATGTTTCTCAAAAGATGGTATGCGAATGACCAATAAGCTCTCGATGTCATCAGCCATCAGGAAACGGAAAGCAAGGTCACAATGAGATCCTCCCTCTGCCCACCAGGACTGAATGTCTGTACTCAGAGAGGCAGGTAAGCCTAAGTGTTGGTGAGGATGTGGAGAAATGGGAAGGCTCGCACACCATTGTGAGGAATGCGGGACTGGGCAGCTGCTGCGGAAAACAGCCTGGCAGCTCTTCCAACAGTTAAACATAGAGTTCCCACGTGACCCAGCAATCACACTCCCTGGTGTCCACCCAGGAGACATGAGGACACCGGTCCGCACAAACACCCACACGCAGATGTCCACAGCGGTATTATTCGTAATGGCCCAAAGAAGGCCCGGATGTCCATGAACCGATGCACAGAGAACAAAGCATGTGCGTCCGGACCGTGGGCTACGATTCTGCCATGCAAGGAACGACGTCCTTCACACACTGCCCCCCCACGATCCTTGGAAACAGCCCGCTAAATAAAAAAGGCCAGATGCAAGATGGTTTGATTCCACTGATACGAAACATCCAGAACAGGCAAATCCTTAGAGACCGAATGTAGACCAGGGTTTACCAGGGGCCGGGGTATGTCAGTGTGCTGGAATGAGCTGTGCTGAGGGTTTACGAGTCTATTAATATGCTGAAAACCACTGCTCTCCCTCCCTACCCCCGACATATACGGGTGCGCACGCACACACACACTGCGGTTCCCCAGCCAGTGAGACTGGGGGCCAGAGGTGTGATCGTAACTGTTTTCCTTCACGTAGTTCCATAGTGTGGTCATTGTTCCATCTCATTTTCTTCTATCGCACTGTACTGGGGACAGTAGACTACGGACCTAGAGTCCTCTCCAAAGAGCCCGACTAACTGCCAGCCCGGCCCCTGCTGCTGAGCTCCGGTCACCAAAGACGATGCCCCGTGCTGACCACCCACTCATCTCGTGAGCACCCTGCAGATGCTGTGAGGGCCTGGGGCGGTGCAGGGGACACAGATGACCCAGCGCAGAGTCCAGGCCCTGGGAAAAGTGGGACTGGGGAGGAGGGTACCAGGCATGATGCCAGCCCTGCCAGGGAGCGGAGAAGCCCCTCCAGCTGAGTCTCGAAGAAAGCACAAGATACACGCTGGGCCCATGCCCAGCAGACACGTGGACAGCTCCCCCCACCCCAGGGCCTCTCTGGGCCCACCTTCTCCCCAGGCTGATGCAAGCTCCCTACCCCAACCGGCTGCCTGGAAGCCCTGCCCCCCACCCCCAAAGCAGCTTCGTCAGATCACCGAGGTGCTGCTTTCGGACCCACATGGACTCTTGGGCCACCCTGCTCCCTGCCCCATGGGACAACCTTGAAGGCTCCACCCCGGCGGCCTGGCCCTCCAGGCAAGCCCCAGTCCCCACCCTAATCCCACAGACAGGCCTCTGGCCCTGTGCACACAGCATGGCGGGGGGGGGGGGGGGG
>RCUC01117341.1:0-16885 GCA_003697995.1 Taxidea taxus jeffersonii
AAAAAAAAAAAAAAAGTTGGGCGTGCTTGCTCTGACACATCTATATTTCTAGGAATTTCTAAATTCCATGTGTGTATGCTAAAAGTTCAAAGTAAACATTAGTAAAGGTTACATTAGTGTGAGTCTTTTAGGAGAAATTTTGAAAAAAGAAAAGAGATTTGAAGTAATTATTTTAGTGGTTAGGAATAGTTACAACTTAATGAGACAAAAGAGATTCCAATGCTAGTTTCAATTTCTGGCTTTAACTTTTTAGGCCAGTAATAAAACCTTTGCATATCAAGTTCTTGATCTGAAATGCTCAGAGCTTTAGTATACATTAGATGGTGGGCCGAGTGCTAGTTTTAGATGCTCCCTTTTCTGGCAACCTTTGAAATACTCACTTTTTAGAGGCCTTTTATTATGGTAGAAGTTGTATATAAACATTTAAAAGGATCAGTGCTTTGCCAAATAGGCATAAAAGAGTTAGGATCAGATTACTAAATTTGATTTTTAGAGACTAAGACCTTATATACACATAAAACTTATTTGAGGGACCACAGCTTTTAACTGACATAATTTATTGAAAAGACTTACAATTTGATATTTTGTGTCCCTCTTTAAAAAGTACACATTTTTTAATAAGTCAGTTTTTTCTTAATTTAAAAAGAGACACATTTTGGAATTCTAATCTTTTTCCTTCAGAATAGAAGTCTTTATATAAAACTGGATGTGTGTATGTATATATATATATACTTATATATATGTATATATATATATATGATTTCTGTGTCTCTAGCCTAAAGTCTTTAGGTACGGAGGAAGCTACTGACATTAATTTGCTTTTGAAATTAAAAGCCTTATTTCATTTTTGTCCCATAATGCTGAGTAACAAAGCCTCCCCAAACTCTGACTTTTAAAACAACGGTGATTTATTTTCCTGAGTCCGTGGATTGGTTGAGATGACTCTGCCTTAGTCAGTGATGGTGTGGCTTTGCCTTTGCTTTGTGCCGCCTGCATGTGGTTCGATCCCCTGCAAGTGTCTCTCCTTAGCCGGCTGCCGGGGACACGGTCTTCCGGTGACCACGTCTGAGGGTGTAGAGGATGTACCCCACTGCCAAATGCACCTCCAGCCCCCGCTTGCATCACATTTGTGACCCTCCCTTTAGCCCAACCCAAAGTCCAGGACAAGGACTTTCACTGGAGTTAGAAAGTCGCGGCTCAGGGGATGTCTTCAGGGAGGAATTAAGAACCGTGACCAGTGGTCTAGCCTCCCACATACCATTCATACACCTGATCCTTTTAACTTATGTGGTAAGAGGCTAAAATAAGCAAATGTCACAATGATGAAGAAGGAACATTGGGGATTTGATCTGTACTTAATCCAAGAATGAGATAAATCCTGATGTGGTTTTTGAACTGTACAAATCTTGAACTATATCAAATCCATTTTTTTTTCTGGCCACACTTTAGTTTTTTCTTTGTGATCTTTTTCTCTTTTAGGAACCAGGTTACTAAAGAATAATACTTTAATTTTCACCTAATGTAAGCATGAGATTCTCTGCCATAAAGCATCAAGATTAATACACGTTTAGTTGGAGGTGTTTTGGACTGTTGGAGCCAATGGCAGAGTAAAAGAAGTAGTTTTAGATGTTGTGAGAGTAACATAAATAGCTTTCCCTATTCTTGATTCTTTGCATATCTTTAAGTATTCAGTGAAAAATGCTCTGCTGTTGGCCTTCCAGCAATGCTTAAAAATCAAAGATTCAATCAAAGGAAAAAGTAGAAAAAGTAAAAAAAAAAAAAAAAAAGGTTAAAGTAAAAAGTAAAAAAAAAAATCCTGTGTGATTTAGTGATGGTGCCAATTTGAAATGAAAAAAGGAGGAAGTCTTCAATCCCACAAATGACTGAGTGTTAGATGAGAATGGTTTTTTCATAAACTGTTCCTTTGTTTTTAAGGTAGACTGGATTTGCTTTGCACGTTCGTCCATTGGTTTCCTTTTGAACGGCCTGGTTGGAGAAAGAAGCACCTAGGGAGGGGTGACCCTCTCTGTAGGAACTGAGTAAATGTGAAAAAGAATGGCAGGATGGCCCAGCGGTCAGTGTAGGTGTGGCACCAGTGAGACTGGGTCCCCACCTCTCCTGAGCTCCTCTCCCAGCATATCACAGCAGAATGCAAACCTAGAACTTTCCGCTTTCCTCCTTGAGGGGGAGGGAGAGTGCACTTCTGAGGAGTTCGGGAACTTGAGCCAAGTCCCCTCTGGAATGGGAGGGAGGACTAGGAGGGCTCTCTGGGTAAGTCCTGCCACAGAGGGGCTGAAGGAGAGTGTGCTGGTGTACAAAGCCCAGAGGAACAGCCTAAGGTCTCCTATTGTGGGGACAGTACTATGTTCCTGATATAAAAGACTTTGTAATATTTCATCTTGGGAAATGTTTTGGTTTGGGAATGCTAAAAAAACAAAAATAAAACCAAAAAAACAAAACGTGAAGATAGGAAAAAGGCAACCTGCAAGCCTAAATGCCCTAAAAATCGGGGAAGGCTTTTGGAAGGGCTCATGTCTGTAAAAGCCGGTAGTTTCCGGAACCACCAGGACCTTCACCTTCCTGAGCCAGGATGACGGTTTTAGCCAGTAGACACCTTCTGTGTCCATCCATACTTGGAATGCTCCAAAGAGCCTTGGGAGTCTCTGAAATAGAATTTGTAATTTTGTGTTGCTCTCTCTGTAGCTGAAGAAACAGCCCGTGTTTGGTAGGTTCCCAGCGCCGGGTAGGAAGGAGTGCAAGCTAGAACTCCTGTGTCCCGGTCCCTGCACCACTGCTGTGGTGACTGTGTTATTGAGCCCCGCCTCAGTTTTAAGGTGCCATGTAGAGGGGAAGGGGCTTATGCAAATCAGAAGGAAACTTCTCGAAAAGCATCCCATCAAAACGGTGTAAGTTATAAAGGGAAGGTTAAGCCCGTGATGTCGCACAGGTCTGGTAGAGCAGATAGCTCCTAGGGTTCCTTGACTCCGATCCCACATTCTGGGTCCTGATTGAGAACTTAATGTTCTGGTTTATTTTTTCCCATTGTGTTCTAATTCCCTTTCATCAGTGTTTATCAGTATCATTTTATCATTTTGTTACCTTGGCTGCCTTCACTTTGCTCTCTCAGGAGGCAAGAAGGGCTCTTGTGAGTATCCTTATCCCTGGCCTTGGGACTTGACCCCCCTCCCCCTCCCAGACACCTCATGGGGGGCATTCTTGAATGAATGTATTGTTTTTATATTGATTGGACCTTGAGTAGCTACTTGAAGCAAGGGCCATTTCCAACCAGAAATGGGACGTGGAGAATTCTCATTTTCAGGCCAAGCCCAGGTCAGTTTTCTGAATGACCTGATGTTTTAAAAAGCTGCAACAGGTAATCCCCAGAGGGGAGAGACTGTTCAGGTCCTGTCATAATTAGTTCTTTGGCCAGCATGTCAGTTTACAAAACCCTACACCATGCAGCGTCCATCAGACACAGGAATGGACACTGTTGGGTCCCGGGCTTTGGATGGAATGCTCATTTGGGCAAGGCCAGGCCAGCTGCGTTCTGAAAGAGTGAGCACTGAGTCGGGGCTATAAGAACGTCAGGCTGGCGTCCGGCACTTAGGGGCTTACGTGCATGTTCTTGCACTTGAACTAGCGCGTTCACTATCTGGGTGAGCTGTGTCCGGGCAGGTGCCACATGGCAGGAGTTCATCAGCCTCTGTCTGTCCGTCTCGTCTGTCGTGTCCCTGACCTGTTCATCTGCTGTGTACGGTTTGCTTTGGTTACAGGAGTTGTTTGTGATTTGTCTGTACAAGGGACAGACATGCTGCTTTGGAGGGAGGACAGGATGTTCAGACTGTGGCTGGAAGCTGGCTGCCTCTGGAACCCGGTCTGGGATGCTGTATTCCACGTCCTCCTTCCCACGTTCACATGGATGCAGCTCTAAGTTCAGGTTGCTGAGGATCAAATGTGTTGCCTCCCAAGTGGGACGGGGAGCCCCTGGCACACCTCTCTTGCTCTTTCCTGTAGAAAATTCTTTCTGACAAGTGCATGTTTAGGTGGCAGGCATCTCCTTGAGACGGTATCTTGGTGTTATATGCCAAGAAATGCCTTAGCTTTAGAAATTGTCAGTGTTTACTGGAAAGCATGACATTTGGAGTCAGACAGAAGCAGGTGTGCATTAGGGTTCCGTCGGCCCTTTCCTAGCTGTGCCTGTCTGTGTGTGTATTTCCACCATTTGAGCCCGTTACCTGCCCACGGAGAGTAGTAATGCCTCCCTCCCGCCTTTCCTTGTCCCGTGGTAAATGCACAGAGAATGATGGTGAAAACATATGAACTCTGCAGTTGAAACCAGGAAAAACCCTTGATTTATGATGTTTCTTACACAGATTTTTTGTTGTCATTCACAGCATCCAAATACCTTTACTATTAAGACCCACTGTTTGCCCTGCATATAGGAAGAGTTAAATTTTCATTTCACACTTACCAAATAAGTGGATTTTGTTGTTGTTGTTTGTTTTTTGTTTTGTTTTGTCTTAATGGGAAGCTTGAAAAGCGACGTGTGGGTTTGAACCCAAATACCCCTGTTCGGCTAAAACAGGTGGCAGCAACACTTGGAAATATTATTTCTACAAACTTACTGGCCGAAGAGCTTGCCAGGGTGGGGAACATTTTTGGGTTCTTCCTTGGAATGATAACTTTTTGCCTTTGTCGAGAAAATCACCTCTCTGGGCTCTCGTCCACTATATAAATGATGGTCCTTCTCTGTGGTCATGTAGCTGCCCTGGGCGGGTCTCCGTGCCTGGATGCCCCCTGTGCTTGGGTGCAGTGTCGGGTGCTGCGGTTGGACCACAGGGTCCCTGGGGGAAGCTGGGCTGGATGGGGAGGTGGGAGGGGAAGAGCCTGTGATCACGGTCAGGAAGAGGTGACGGTGCTTGATAGATCACTATTCCTGTGTGACCACCTACCCCCAACTTAGTGGCATGACACAGCAACCATTCTTCTTTACTGTGCCATTGTGTGGGTCAGGAATTCGGGCCGTGCTCAGTGGGGCTGTTTTTCTGCCCCGCATGGTATCGCGGTCACTTGATATAGTCAGCTGGGAGATAGGCCAGTCAGGAAGGTTCAAGACTGCTTCATTCATATGGCTGGTCCCTTAACAGGGTGCTTGCAAAACTGAGCTCAGCTGAGCCTGCCGACCAGAGTACCTAGATGTAGGCCCCCCAGCATGGTGGTCCCAGGTCTCTTCCATGGCTCACAAAAGACCGGCAGAAACTGCGAGGCTCTTTCAAACTTGGCTCAGAACGTCTCAGCACGTCACTTCCCTCCCCATCCTGTTGGTAAGCGAGGCCCTAAGGCCAGCCCAGCTGTAGGAGTTAAGACACCCCCCCTCAACCCGGGAGAAGACCTGGGCACCTGTGGTCCTCTCTGATCTGCCACACTGATTTGAGAGCCAGTGGGAAACTTTCAGGGTGGGCTGGAGGTTGGACGGGGTGGTGGCAGGACCCATGGCCAAATGTACTTTTTGGTTTAGGGCAGAGATCAGATGATAGTGATAGTGATGGTCTGGGAGTAGCAGAAGCAGGACTGTGGGAGAGGGGCGCTCTGCGGCGATTCTCGGCCATGAGGGGAACATGGAATGGGAAGGGAGGCTCAGAGGGAAACCCAGGGTCACGGGCTGGCTTGTGTTTCCTTATTCACTCTGGAGATGGATGGGGTCCCCAGTGACCTGGTCTTTTCCAGATCATGGTAGTACATTTTGGTTCTATAAACTGGCCTTTTAACTGCATAAACACTGTTAATTCCCTCATCTTCAGTGATGACTTTCCTGGGCCTTCTGCCTGTGACTAGAAGGGGTTATTTCTTGAAATGGTTGCATTTTCTAGAGTCTGTCCTTGCCTTTTGGTCCTTGACTTCTTCATTCTGTACTTTTTCGTGATTGCAGCTGCCACATTTGTGGTAGAAAAGTCCTCCAGGTCTGTAAGTTCTCTCACCTACCAAGTGGCTTTCCCTGGATATCCCTGGAATTCCTGTTCTGCTTCCTAATAATGCCACCCCCCTCCCCAACCTACCAAGGCCGGAAGCCATATGCCATTACCCCTCTGCCCCTCCCCCTGTGCAGCCGAACAAGTCCCTGAGCGCTACTGATACTTGTCTTACGGAGCTCAGCCGTGGTTGCAAGTGCGTCTCCCTGTGCGGCTGACAGCATACACGCCTGCAGCCCTGCACCGGACTCCACACGTGAAGCTCTCGAGACTTCGGCGCGCATCGTTTGGTAAAGCTTCCCCGGAGGTTCTGATGCTTACCTAGCGCTAAAGACAACACTCAGGAACTTTTCAGCTGACCTTCCCAGTCCTTTCCTCACCGCTTTGGTCTGGGCTGTTAACTACTGGGACCAGTTACCACCGACGTGGTGACTCAAGTCTGCAGAATGGATTCTCATGGTTCTGGAGGCCTCCAGTCTGGAACCACAGTGCTGCCATAGTCATGCTGTGGCAGGGGCCCGGGAGGGGCGGGGTTCTTCCTTGTGTCTTCCTGCTTGTGGAGGCTCCAGGCATTCCTTGGTTCACGATTGCCCGTTTGTAGTTTCTGCATCTCTGTTCACACAGTCCTGTGTGTTCTTACAAAGATGCTTGTTACTGGATTTAGGGCCCTCCAGTAACCTAGGACGATTTCATCTCCTCGCTTTAATTACGTCTGCAAAGACCCTTTTTCCAAAGGATCCGGGACATGGACCCTTCTATTTGGAGGCCACCATTCAAACCACTACACTTGCCTGTGGTTTGGCTGGCCGTCCCATCTGACCATCTTGACTCCAGTCTGCCAGTCCGTCCTGCACCCTGCTGCCTCAGCCATTACCTTATGTCCGGTGGTGTTAGTCCTTTGCTTACATCTTACCGGCTCCCCATTCTTCCAAAGAGCCACGCCCTCATGGAGCACCAGGCTCTCATTGTCACCTTGCCTGCTATGGCTCTTCCATGGGGCTTGATGGCTTTCACAGTATTGAATTACCTACACTCTTTGCCTTTGTACGAACTGTTGCCCTACATTCCCGTTTAGTCCGGTTCCCATTTCAAGACCATTCACACACTGCCTCTTCCATGAAGCTCTCCCTGATGCCTCTTCCCACGTGCTTTGTGCACTAGTCCCATCTTGTTGCAGGTCTTATCACACTTGTTCTTATACCTTTCTCTGTTCTTAGGTGGAGAGATCTGAAGACCGGGAAGCCAATATTCATCACTGTAGCTCTAGGACTTGGCATTTTTAATACTGAATGACCATGTAGCTTCACCTAATTAGAAACTTGTCTCATCATAACACTGGTTTTTCCACCATCACCTTAATTATTTCTGGTACGATTGTTCCCCGGTCATCATTTTAGCTGTACTGAGTGAGTAGGTAATCTGTCTGTAGACTGGCATAATGTTGGCTTAACCCGCAGCATCTGCTTCTATGCTCAAGTCTTTTTAAATGCTTCTGTAGAAGTTAAGGTGATCCTAGTTTTTGTGCCCCCCACTCCCTTTATAGTAGATAGGACTTTGGGGTTGTAGGTAGCAGAAGCCAACTTGAGCTAGCTGAAACGGAAGAAGATGGTATGAACAAGGGTCAGCGTACCACGGGGCCAGCACAAACCCTCAGGATCCTCTTTGTCTCTGGTCACTGCTCTCTGTGCGTCTGCTTCGTGCCTCACTTTGCTGCCTCTGCATCACGTGATCGGTCAGGACATCCCCACGGTTGGTGCATGTACATCGTACAGCTCTGGCCGTCCACAGACACTGGCTGGCTTTCTCTCTGCCCCGATTTTGAGTTTTCCACAATGAGCATGTCCTTGGCCAGTGTGTGCCAGATGTCCACCCCCAGCCATTCAGCTACAGTGCGGTGGGGAGGGTGCTGGCTGGGCCATTTCTCTCAGCCACGGTGCCTCAGACACCCGAGGCCATTCAGGGATGGGTTCCTGAGAGGGATGTGCAGACGTGAGGGATCTCTAAAAGCATCTGACACCCTCTTGCTGTGTTAGATCTCAGCCAGCAGCATGAAGTTGGAAGATGGGGCAGGGAGCTGGGGAGACCTGAGAGGCACAGGAAACGCTTCCAGATCTTGTCCTGTTTGCCTCTAGGCTTCAGTGGGGAACACCATTTCTCTAAAGTTGAGAGTCATAGCTTTAATTCATTTACATATGTTTCTCTTAATACAGAATGTTCATCTTGATTTAAGTGATCTGGAAATATAATAAAACAAAGTGGGCTTATGTTGGTGGTTTACTCCCAGATAGATTCATTATAGTAGCAATCACAAATCTGTGTAAGAAAACCGTGCATGTTTTGATCTTGCCTCACAAAGAAGAGACTCCCAGGAAATCTTCTCTGTATTCTAGAGACGCTTTTCTGTAGTTGATGTTCCTTTGTGATGGAAATGGAAACAGATTAAAAACACAGCAGGAATCACTTCAAGTGATAATTTAAATCCGTGGTCAAACTGTAGCTACTGCATTATAAAACAAATTCCTTGTTTCCACTTTGATTGAGGGGCCCCCCCTGCCCTCCTGGCCACCCTGTCCTGGGCATGGCTCAACAGGAGGCAAAGGCAAGACTTCCAAGTTGAACTTCTCCAGATAAGGGAGTGGAGAACAGTCCTGTCAGCTGGGCAACAGGAGACACTGGTCAGAACATACACATACAGGGACCCATTAAATCCAGAGTTAGAAATACAGTTGGAAACAGAAATATGAAGTGCAGTCCTGCATTTCTTTTATTTTTATTTATTTATTTTTTAAAAGATTTTATTTATTTGACAGAGATCACAAGTAGGCAGAGAGGCAGGCGGGGGGGGGGGCGAGGAAGCAGGCTCCTTTCTGAGCAGAGAGCCCGCCTGATGCGGGGATGGGGGGTCGGGGGGTCAGGGGGCTCTATCCCAGGACCCTGAGGTCATGACATGAGTGGAAGGCAGAGGCTTAACCCACTGAGCCACCCAGGCGCCCCCTGCATTTCTTTCAAACACGGACATTAGCTTAAGGTATTAATGTGGGGAATCTGTGTAAGGACGTTGTTTTTCAGATGACTTTTTAAGTTGTTGGACAGTTTGGACTAAGACTCCTCTTCCCTCCTCCCCACTCCCCACCTCTGGGCCTCTTTATGGGCAAACTTCTTAAGTCCTATTTTATGTTTAATTTTCACAAGGTATTTTGCTCACCTGACAGTTTAAAAGTTCAAATAGAAATGAGAGTGAATGTGGAGAATTTAGAACTTTTAAGACTGCAAGTAACTAAATTTGGTTTTCTTACACATAA
The DNA here is from genome assembly GCA_003697995.1 of Taxidea taxus jeffersonii. Classification (NCBI taxonomy): domain Eukaryota; kingdom Metazoa; phylum Chordata; class Mammalia; order Carnivora; family Mustelidae; genus Taxidea; species Taxidea taxus. Next base: position 9,272 of record RCUC01117341.1, read on the forward strand.
AGATCCTAAAGACATTAACATGATTTGGGAGTGAGAGATGAGGTTTAATTAGTATGCTATTTTCTAACTAGTTCATTTAAAAATATTTCTTGAGTGTTTCTCTGGGGTCCATTAGAACAACACTTGCTAAATTGAGCCGGCTCTAATACAGCCTCTGCAGAATTCTCATTTGCTTATTTATACTGTCTCTTTCCAAAAAGATTTGAAGAGTCTCACTTTATAGGATAGGAAACCTATAATTACTTTGTACATCACTCTTAAATTAAGTTTCTAGAAGTGATTTGAATTTCATTACAGCTGAAGTCTGCTTTGCAGCCCGTTCCTTCTGTGGGGTGTTTAGTGGGCGATTTTTTTCTTTTTCTTTCCTTTCTTTCTTTCTTTTTTTTTTTTTTTAATGACCATCCCTGTCTTTTCTCTTATTCCATCTTTTTGTCTTAAAACTTAAAAAAAAAATCTACAAACAAATGAACTTTGGTTTTTGTTTATAGGTACAATGGTGCTTTACCTAATGGAGACCGAGGCCGGAGGAAAAGCAGGTTTGCTCTCTATAAGCGGCCAAAGGCGAATGGAGTCAAACCCAGCACGGTCCATGTGATATCCACACCGCAGGCGTCCAAGGTAGGTGGCTCCTGCAGTATTGGGAAGGCCTTGGTGGGTGGTGACTTGTGGTCACTTCTTGTCTTGGCTGCATTTTTTTTTTCCACTTGCTTTTCTTTTTACTTTTGGTGGAACAGTTTCTCAATCATTGAGGCCAGATGGTTTTTTGTTGAGAAGGGCTGTCCTGTACTTGGTCAGAGCCAGGGATGTGGCTCACATACACACTAGATCCCCACCCCCAATTGCCACTGCTGTTGGGACAACCAAACAGGTCTCCAAACATGGCCACATGGCCCGAGTGGTAGTCGGCAAACGCCAACCCTCCCCCCCGCCCCCTGCCCTGATGGACCACTCACTGCTTGGGATATAGTGGAACCAATATATGTCAATTTAGAACAGTTGTGGTTGAAGGATAAATGATGTTCTGGATCCTAAAGAGTTTTTGCATTAAGTCTTAGTAAAACCTCATTAAGATTTGTCATTTTCCTTCTATTTATTGAGTAGTAGTTTTCACATAATCTGCACGTACATGGAATTGAATTTGGGTGATTACTGAAAGACTGGAAGCAAACAGCTAAGTTGCGTAAGAAATGTACTATATCTCCTCTCATAGGTTTGAAACATATAAAATGTTAATTTTTAAGACTTCTTTATTTTCTCATATGGAAATAGGGAGAAACCTGAGTTTCCATTCTGGTTGATAACGTTCCACCTACTTAGATTGGACAGTTTTCTAATTAAGTAAATTATTTAACTTGTAACATAGTTTCCTTTTCTATAAAAATTATACCCCCCTGAAATATTTCGTATGGTACATTGGCTATATACATGTTTATCATAATGGGTTTGAACCATCTGGAATAAATAGGACTTGATTCCCCTTTTTACTGAAAATCCATAGTTCAAGGGGAAATGAATAGCTCCAGGGAAGCATGTGTGGTATTTATGCTCTGTCCTAGAAACTGATCACCTTGGTTAATGTTTTTATTTAAAAAAAAAAGCTGCTATTGCTGTTTCTGAAGCTGTGCCATGGAGAAAATTTCCTAGAATGTACCAGTTAAGATTGTCTTGTATTAATGAGGGGATGGTTAGATCCAAAAATGTCAAATACCAAGGAAACAGGAAAGATTAATATTTAGCAGCCAAGTTTTTGGCTAGAGAAAGGGAAATAAAGTAAGTTCTAGGAAGGGAAGGATGTTGGATAGGGAAAACAAAGGAAATGAGCTTTACAAAGATTCTGAGAAAAGGGGAAGTGAAGTAACAGTCTTGGGAGGTTAAGGAAGTAGGAGAAATATTTTATAGTCGAAAAATATTTGGAGGATATGAAGACAAAAGTGTTTAAGCATGTGAACAGTGCCAAAAATGTTCTGATATTGTACACCCGGTCCTCCTATTTGTCCGTGGATTGGCATTTGTCTTCCCTTCCTCTAGCTCTGTACCTTTATTTTCCTTAAGCTTAGATTTGATATTGATACAGTGGCTTCAGATATTTAAGAACGTTTTTATAAAAATCTTTGACTCCTCAGGCTTCGTGTTGTGATAAAATATGAAATACAGCTGGAATTTGAAATAGATCTTCCGGTAGCCACTATCAGAAAATCAGTGGCTTTTCCCTTGTTTTTTTACCCACCTCCATCGGCTCCAATTTTAGCTTTTTATAAAACTTTAACCTTTTATACCTAGATTTTACCTAACGTTAAATAACTCTAAAACTTTTGGTCTCAATCTGTGTTTATGGTCTCCATTATTAGGAGTAGGGAAATTGGCCTTTGGTCTTGTAACCTGGGAAAATCCTATATTCTCGGGGCCTCGGTTTTCTCCTCTACAAAGTGAATGAGTAGGCTGTGGACAGGAGCCATGCTGAATCCAGCAAGATACTTTGGTTGCAAGCAACACATGATTCTGGCTTGGGGGAAGGAAAAAAAAAAGCAGAAATGGAGAAATTATTAAAGGCTAGAGGGTAAGAACAGCTCAGAGAGAACCAGACTATCAACAGGGGTTAATGTGGACATCCTTGAAAGAGTGTTGGGAAGTGACTTGGTTCCAACTACCTTTCTGTCTGCCCTTGGAGGTTTTCAGTTGTGAGGAAGGGGACGCTGCTAGGCCTGGCAGGGGTCAGCTAGCTAGGACTGAGGGAGAGGAGTAGAGCAGATACACTTATTGTGAGTGGATCAGCTCGCCCTTACTGCCTTGCCCTTCTGCGTGTTACTCCTCCTGGTACCATGTGCGTGGAGGGCCTCACGCACAGGATTCCATCCCGCCTGAGCCCAGTCCCTTGGTCCTCACTCCTGTTCCCACCCCTGATCAGCTGTGCCCCGCCCCTCCGGCTGCCACCTGCTCTGTTGACCCCTACACAAAGTCTCTTAGATATTTAACCTTTCCTTCAAATGTTCCTCCTCCTGCCTTACCTGAACTGAATGCTGATTTTTTTTTTCCCCACTGATAGTCTTTTTTCCTCTTCCCCTTCTCCCCGCCATCTTTCCAGTTTATGGAACTAGAAATGATTTCATTGTGTTTCCCTTTCAGTCTGTTCTTTATCCCTACATTATTGACATAAGCTGCCTCTTCCCCTGCGTCTCTTGGCCTCACCCACCTGCAGTCCATCTTTTGCATATTTCATTGACTGTGTACTTCGGCCCCTCTGTCTCCCCTAACCTGCGTTAAACCATACATTGGCATCCTTGGGTGATAATACTTTAACTCATCTAGTTTGACTGTCCCTTCACTTTTCCCACTTGTATAGTGTACCTTAAGAGTCCACTGTCCCTTGAAAGTGACCACACTCTCCAGTAGATTCTACTTGTGTACACACAGCTTTCTTGTCTAAAGACCTCCAGCCCTTCAGCCTGTCCTCGGCTCGGGTGTTAGCCCACTTGGGTTTTCCAATTACATGTTGACTTTACCCTGGACTCCCTTTCTCTGGTACTTGTGGGCACCCTTCTTTGTGAGTCTCTGCCTCTGGACCCATCCCAGGGCCTGCTGGCCTGTTGTTACTTCTTTCTTGCTCACCCCATTTCCTGTCAGAATGCCAGGGTATGTGGTGTACTGGGCAAACGCTGTTGGGCCTGAATCAGCTGTGGTTTTTCTGCCCTGAAATCTCTGATTCTGCAGAATGACTCGTAGACAGGACACCTAGAGTGGCAGGTGTGATTACCATGGTTAATCAGAAGGCCAAGTGCTGACATCCTATGTTTCTTCCGTCTGCCCCACCAGCTGGGGGCACACCAAAGTGTACCCCCTTGTGAATAGTAGTGGCTGCTGGAAAATGGGGCCTCTCAGTCTTCCGTGCGTGCCCCTGTCTACGCAAAGTCCCGTGAGGATGGCAAGGACGTGCTGCTGTTGGGTAATCTCGGTTCGTATAACCTCTCCTCGTGTGTATATTTACTCTTGAAACAGTAACATTCAGCTATTTCATCTCTCATGCATTTGTTTAAAGAAAACCTAAAGTAAAACCTTGTTCTACTTCTGGCAGTTCTATTACATGGACATAGGGGGTTTAGCAATTTATTCCCCGGTCGTCGATTCACATATTTATGCAGCACGTTACTGTGGCCCCGCGCGCGCTAGGGATTGGTTCTGCTGCGGTGTGCAGACCTTGCCTGCGTGGAGCGAATTGTCTAGTGAGGAGGCAAATAGCGGGTTCTCGTGTGAACACATGCTTAGCTGCACGTTGTGCAGGGCAGGAAGAGATGACAGAGCTGTGAGAACAGGGGTAGGGCTTGGATGGGGTGGACAGGGCAGGACCTCTGAGGTCATGGGAGCTTCGAGGTGAGGGCTCAGGAGGAGTTAGCCAGGAGAGCAGAGCGATCTGGAACAGAGATTCAGGTTTTTTCTAAAAGGAAACATTGAAGGATGTTAAGTAGAGGACATGGCCTAATCAGACTGAGAATTTAAGTCCTTTTTTGTTTGGTCATTTCCTTTTAAGGCTGTGGGGCAACTGTTTTGCTCCTGACCAGTAAATAGGCCAGTGGTGGCGATGGTGACTATTTTGGTAACACCATGGTTTAAATTTAGCCACATCGCAGAGGAAAACTCTTGATCATCGTGTTCCCTTGTAGGCTGTGCTTTATTGAAATCTCCTTTTTTGGGCATTTTTATTTTTCAAAAGTGACGGACTATCCCTTTGTTCCAGTTGGCATATTTCAGAATGGAAAATATCCGTGGTCTCAGAATGACCGTTGAGTGAGAAGTCAGAACCGTTTCATGTGACCACTGCAGCCAGGACCGTTCTTGAGCTGTTGGTGCTGCGACGGCTCTCCTGGTTGATACTGACACTCTTCTGTATCAGTGAATGATATGGTAGTAACTCAGACATGGTGATATAAACTGCAATGTAAACTCATTAGTTCAGGCTAGTTTTGTAGGCTATAGCGGGGTCTGCTTTTGAAGCATTGTCTGTCTGTCCAGCCTGGGTCTTGGTGCAGTGGGAGGCCTGTCTCTGCTGCGGTCATTCTGAAGCTGCAACCTTCTGTGCTTTAGGAATCCCCTGTTTATCATTATCCTCACACTGTTTAGTGTAGCTTTGAAATAGTTGTCTTTTTGTTGTTGTTTTACTTTGCTTTCTTTCATTGTTAATGGACTGTAATTCTTAGGTTAGTGATATCTGGTGGTGTTTATAAGTTCCAGAAATTCATTTTATTATAAAGGGTCAACAAAGTCTGAATAAGTTTTATCCTTGTAAATGCCATAAACGTGAATATTCTAAATCTGGCAGAAAAAAAAAATAGAAGTAAACTGCAGCCCACAATATCTTTGGGTCCTATACAGGAATACCAACCTAAGATAATTTGTATTTGTAGGGGCTTCTGGGTGGCTCAGTGGGTTAAAGCCTCTGCCTTCGGCTCAGGCCATGATCCCAGGGTCCTGGGATGGAGCCCGCATCGGGCTCTTTGCTCAGCAGGGAGACTGCTTCCCCTCCTCTTTGCCTGCCTTTCTGCCTACTTGTGATCTCTATCTGTCAAATAAATAAACAAAATCTTTTAAAAAATAAAGAAATAATTTGTATTTGTAGAATGGAATCCATCTTAATGATTTTTGACAGAATATAAACCCAAACAACCTAACCTTATGCCTCGAGGAACTAGAAATGGAAGCAACAAACTAAGCCCAGAGGTAGGAGAAGGGAGGAAATAACAAAGGTCAGAGCAGGAGCCAATGGAGAGAAAAAAAAGATAATAGAGAAGAACAACAGAACTAAGAGCTGGTTTTTTGAAAATATAAAGATGAATCTTTAGACTTACCAAGAAAACAGGACTCAAAATTAGACATTACAGTTGCTACCACAGAAATAAGAAAGATCATAAGAGACAACGAACCATCTCATGCCAACAAACTGATCAATGCAGAAGAAATGGATAAATTCCTAGAAACATACAACCTACTGAGTCATGAGGAAATAGAAAATCTCAACAGACCAATTACTAGGAAGGAGATTATTTAGGGGTTTGACTGCTAATTAAAAGTACAGGACCAAAAGACTTCACTGGTGATACCTACCAAACATTTAAATAAGAATTAACAGGAGTTCTTCTCAAATTCTTCCAAAAACTGGAGAGGGACTACTTTGAAACTTTTTACAAGGCCAGCAGTACCCTGATACCAAAACCAGATAAGGACACTAGAAGAGAAGAAAATCGCGTGCCAATATCCCTGATTGATTGAACGTAGATGTAAAAATTCTTAAAATACCAACAGACCAAATTCAGCAGTACAACAAAAGGATCATACACCATGGTCAAGTGGGATTTATTCTTGGGATGCAAGAATGATTCAACATCTGCAAATCAGTGTAATATACTGCATTAACAATATGAGCATAAGAGTCTTAATGATCATCCCAATAGATAAGGAAAAACACTCAAAATTCAACATCCATTTATGATTAAAAAATATTGAACAAATTGAGTACAGAAGAAATGTACCTCAGCATAATAAAAGCCATATGTGACAAGCCCACAGCTAATCTCGTAGTCAGCGGTGAAAAACCAAAAGCTTTTTCTCTAAAATCGGGAACAAGACCAGAATGCCCCCTCTGGCCACCTTTGTTCAGTATAGTACTAGAAGTCCTAGGCAGAGTAGTTAGGCAAGAAAAGGAGCTAGTCTTCCAAATTGGGAAGGAATAAGTAAAATGTCTATTTGCAGATGACATAATATTGTATAGAGAAAACCCAGAAGACAACACCAAAAAACTGTTAGACGAATTCAGTAAAGTTGCAAGATAGAAAATCAGTATACAATAATCAGTAACAAACTCAGAAATTAAAACAATCTCATTTACAATTGCATCAGAAAGAATAAAATAGGAATAAGTTGAACCAGGGAGGTGAAAGATAGGTCCACTGAAAACTATATATTGTCAATGGAAGGAACTGACTACACAAATAGATGAAAGACCATGCTTCCAGCCCATGAGCATAAACAAACATGGATGTCCATACTACCCAAAGCAATCTATAGATTCAACGCTATAACTAACAAAATTCCAATGGTATTTTTCAGAGAAGTAGAATAAACAGCCTGAAAGCATGTGTGGAACCACCCAAAAACCCAAATAGCCAAGCCAGTGTTGAAGTGGAAGAACAAAGCTGGAGGCATTATGCTCTCTGATGTCTAACTGTATCACAGGCTTTATAGTAATCAAAACAGGATGGCATTGCCATATAAACATACCCCTAGGTCAGTGGAACAGAATAGAAAACCCAGAAGTAACCCACGCATATATGGTCTATTTAATTACAAAGGAGCCAAGAGTAATCAAAGGGAGAAAGACAGTCTCTTCAATAAATGGCATTGGAAAAACTGGACAGCCACATGCAAAAAAATGAAACTGGTCCCCTATCTTACACCATACACAAAAAAACACGTAAAGTGGATTAAAGACTTGAACGTAAGATCTTAAACTATAAAACTCCTAGAATAAAATATAGGGAATTAGCTCCTTAACATAGGTCTGGCAATGATTGATTTCTTGACACCAAAAGCGAAGGCAACAGAAGCAAAAATAAACAAGTGAGACTA